>CACKRE030001002.1:18473-28546 GCA_902602495.3 Ectocarpus sp. CCAP 1310/34
TGTATCCTCTCCTTGCGCGTTTTTTTTTACCATTCCACTAATCCCTTCCCACATCTGCTTGACGTTCCCTTCCAGGCCTCCGTTGGCCTTCTGCACTACTTCGTCCCAAATACACTTTTTCTACTTTTTGACTAGTCCCTTCACCTGCTTTCTCTTGGCCCTGTAATTTTCCCAACTCTCCTCAGACGCCTCACTCAGGTACTGCTTGAAGACTTCTTTACGTTCCTCAACTTCTTTCAGCTCGTCATCCCACCACTTAACCGATACCCCACATCGTACCACCTTCTTTCCCACTATCTCTTGGAAACTGCTGTTTTCACAGGCACCAGGTGAGCGAAGGCGTGTGCGTGCAGCAGAAACGGGTAATGATCTACATGTAGCAGGCCGTTCTTTCTGCGTGAGATCTCTCGTCTTTCCTGTCTGAAAGACCTTGCTTCGCTGAGTCTTGGCATAGTCGCGTTCTCGCGATTGTGTCGTGTATGGCGGCCGGTAAGTGGTACAAAAATAGGTTGATACCGGCATAGTCAAAGTGCTCTAAGGTTGGCCTTCTTGAGATAAACCTGGCTTAGTCTTGCGTGGATAGGTGCTTCTGCTGTAGAATGGTACGTGACATAGGTGGAAGTTTTTTTTTTTTCTCCCGTCATTGGACTCTGTCGTCTGCCCCTCTGGCCCCTATCCTCCACTTCTACTAGCTAGACGACCCAACCGGGGTCACATAGGAGGTAGGGGCTGGACCCCCTCCTGCGGTTCCTGCCTGAGGTATTTTTATCGCGAGAAGGGTACAGCAATCCCTTCCAGCTCATCCCTTCCCTCGCGACTCACGAAGTCGATCGGTGGTTTACTAACAACGAGCTCTGCAGCGCGTCGCTTTCATCCTAGACCAGGATATAATTAGTGAGAAAAAAAACTCACTCTGCCGGGACTCGAACCCATGACCTGGCCCTCAGCAGGCTGCGAGGTTGTCCACTAGACCACCGGGGCGACTGGTGTATGTATGTGCAGGGCTGGTGCTTGGGGTAGGCCTACAGTAGGTCGCTGTTGGGTGGTAAACGGTGCCCGCACACCTTGTAGGAAGGACGGTGCACCTCTTCTTTCCGTACCCCTGGGGGAATAGAACATTCTTGCGGCAGAGGAAAAAGTAGGTCGGCCACGCCGCCGCTGTCGCATGTCTGTTGCAATTGCAGCGGGATCACATCGCCACCCCACCACCCACGCCCCATCTTTCGAATGGCCGCAGCAAATGAGTCTTTTCCGACGCGTTCGCCGCTGCTAAAGTGAAGCAAATTACGGCGGGCACTGTTCCCTGACCTGGTGAGGGAGCACTCACGACCAAATACCTGCAGCATACCAGAATGAGTTCTGCGCAACTCGTTGTCAAGTATCCGAAGGGATGCTTTGGCCGCACCTACCTACCGTACCCGCGTGATTGCTTGCTTGGCAAAGCATCGAAGTCAAGAAAGGTGCAGTTTTTTCAATGGCCATAGCGACAAAACGCGAGCAACAGGCGACAGACTTCGCGCATGGTACAACACGATCACGGACCCCAACGAAATTACGTCATATTTTTCAGCTTCATACATGTGATATCCTAGCGCGCAGAGAGCGCAAAAAAAAAACACACACACACAAAAAGAGAGACCGGTTCTCCGTTTCAGCTCATGCGGAAGGAGGAGGGGTCGATGTCTTCGAGCCGAAACCGCTGGGCGACCGCCTGCAGCGTCCGCTTCTTCTTGGCGCTGGCAACGGCGTCGAAGGACAGGTCGTACAGCGTGCAGAGGTTGAAGATCACCACGTCCAGCATGTACAACCGGGGGTCCTTCCTTATCAGCCCCTCTAGGGTCCTCACCCCGCGCAGGACGTCGCACGAGTACACCATCGCCAGGCTGAGGTTGTTAAGGGCAGTGTCGAGGAGCCCCGCGCCCTGATCTAGGGTCGCCCAGAGCCAGTTATCTGCCACCGCAGCAAGAAGCATGGAGGGGGGCGGCCGACAAGAAAAAACGGCTATCGATGACAAGGTTTTCGATGACAAGGAAGTCACAAAAAGTGAGGCGACGTGGTGGGGGGACAGCGAAGAGTTTGGCGAGGGCACGGGAAGCAGGTGTCAAGAAAGCATCTTCGTATGTACGATATCTGCGAAGAGCAATGACTCTCTTCATCAAGTTGGATGGCGGACAAAACAGGCAACGCACCCAACCAAAAACAAAGGAACCGAATATTTCACTCAAGCTTGACATCGGAGTCCCTGAAAGCTCAACGGCATCGGCATCGACACAGCACACACGCTCAGATATTCTGGAGTAATGAACGCAGGGGGGAAAAACATCAAACTCTTGACACGTCGGTTGGGCCAACGTGGTGTTTTGGGAGCGGGGCCAAGGGGCACGGACGGCCCCCGTCGGGCGACAGGTTTCGCCATTCCCCTCAGGCACCGGCCCACAGGTCTCCGCCGAAGTGGACGGCTCCAGAACATAAAAGAACTACGCAACGCAATACGAAACCCACGTTAACGCTACGCGCTCAAGGGCATGTATAACAAAAACAGACTGCAAGTCCTTCGGAATTCACCCCTTGCGCAGAACAGCTCGCAAACAGACTGATGAGCCGTTCGAAATCCACCCCTAGCGCAAAAAATAAAACACAAATCCTGTACCACGCGAGAAAGTCTCGCTCACCGTCACTGTCGTCTGGCGGCTCCTCCTTGGCCGCTAACATCGCAGCTTCTGTGGCCGCGTTTCGGAAATTTTCTTGCGCCGCCACGAACTCGTTCCTCGAGAAGTTCAGCAAGCCGCGATTCACAAGTATCTGGCCGACGAACCGTGCGCGTGGGGAGGCGAAGCGGTTACAGCCCGGCCGGGAGAGGTTCTGTCTGTCTGATGTTGCCTATGCGAGAAACACCGCCTGGAGAATGTCGACACGCCCCGTCACGACCCACGGTCTCTCTGCACACAACTAACTGTCGAAAAGTGGCACTACGGCAGTGGTGAAATACAAGGCAGTGAAGCTAAACAGGACGAAAGACACGTGTTCGAATCAAACCTCACACTACCCGCGTCATCACTGCTGTCGAAGGCACCTCGAAAGGGACCCGAAACCAAATTGATTAGCTGGAACGCGTATGCATACGAACGCTTGTAGTTTCAAGGTCGGTCAACAGACAAATCGTCTTGTGTGCGAGCGCAGTAGGTTGTCCACAGGGCAGACCTTCGTCTTGCGCGCCTGCTAACTGTGGGAATTTCACCTTCAGTGCGTCGGAAGCCCGGGAATGCATCTGGCCTTCTAACCTTGACCAATCCTCTCACGCTGCAATCCACTCACGCGACGCTGCATTTGCGTTCCTTCGCACCCTCACCAAAAAACGCAGAAGAAGACAGCGCTCTCTTTTCGGTATGAGGCGTTTCCTGCCGTAGCGCTGGACAAAGATCGCATCGAAACGAGCACCAGGGATCGCACATGGTGCGCCTAAATAACCAACACCAAGGAAAACTACACCCGAACCGACCAATGCCAACACGGCAACAGCAACGACAATGACCTCTGGTACAAAACAACCGAATCGGTCTAGCTCACTCTGGGATTGCTCCCCACCGCCGCTGCCGCGGCCTCCGCGCGACGGAAATAAACCTCCGCGTCCTCCAGCGAGCCAAACTGTAAGAACACCCTGCCGATGCGAGAGAGAAGCTCCACCCTAAGATCGTCAACCGGCGCCCTTGCGCCCTCCTCTCTTGCTGCTCCTGTTACGTCTTCGTGCGAGGAAGAAGAGCAGGCGGGGGTGCTGCGTTCGCCGCACTGGTCTTCCCCCAGGTCTTCCAGGAGCCCCAGAGCCATTCGCCAGTTTCCGCGCGCCACGAACATGTTGACGAGGTTGAGCATCACGCGTCGCCGCCACGTGGTCGCCTCCGCCACCGTTACCGTTGTTGTTGTTGCTGCTGCTGCTGCTGCTGCTGCTGCTGCTGCTGCTGTTGTTGCTTCCATCCCGTCTTCAGAAGGCGATGGGGCTAAAGCACTCGGACCATCACCAGCGGCGATGACACCTTCTAGCTCAAACTAGTTCCAACATCAGATGCCAACGCAATTGCAACACACGGGAGGACGGGGGGGGTTAGATGTCAATGGAAGCCAGTCAGGACGTGCCAGAAAATACTCACCCTGTTACGTGTTGGCAGCCTCTCGGTCAATGTTGACACACAACTCTCTTTTGTTGTACACAGATATACACGCTTCAAAGATTGCGTATGCCTCAAGAAAAAAGAACAAAGGCTCGAATAAATATTCTTGTACCTTGAGCACGGTCAGCTCGTCCAGCGCCTCCTCCTCCGCCTCCCCCTCGCAGACAGACTTTGCTCCCGCGGCGGCGACACGGGCGGCGACGGTCACGGCGGCCAGCGGCGGCTGACCAGCCTCCTGGCCTGCTTCCACGGCCGCCTCCGCCGCCTCCGCCGCCCTCCCGAGCTTCAACATCCCCATGGCGCGTCGGAGCCGCAAATCCATCGCCTGTTTCGGTTAGCCACGTGCGTTTGGCGGATCGAACGAAGAGAAACCAAACCGCGTTCTAGTTCATTGTTCTTCATCGTCCTCCAAGCAGGTTCTACGTGAAATCCGCGAAACACGAAAAGGCAGGCGCTTCGACATACAAGTGAAACCTGTCTCTCCTTTCAGTCCTTGGCGAGAACCAACATTCATGTCCCAGGTACGTGTGCCAACACCACCAGCCTTGTTCCTGGACGAAACGTTAGGGCAACCGATCACCCGCTGTTCACACTTCCTACGGAAATTCAACGATTTCCTCTTTCGCCCCGAAGAGATCACGAGCGTGCAATCGCGCACAAGCTCATTCTGCCAACAAGATTACGTCCTCAAAACGAAAGACGCAAGCCACATCAAATGCACACAGCGTCGTTTCAAGGGGACCTCCGTCAAGCCGGAGTGCCCTTTTGCAACTCAAGGTCAAGGTCATCATACTGCTGCTCTCTGTAAACCCCTACTACGTGACCATCTCTCCGTCGAAGCGCATGTATGTACCTGGTCCGCGGTCAGGCCCGGCGCCCCCCCCCCCCTGTGCGCCACGAGCATGGTCCCCGCGATCTCGACCAGCTTCCGCCATGCTCTCCGCCAGGCGAGCTGCCCAAGTGCCGCCACCCACCCGTCAGGGTCGCCGAGGGCCAAGGTCTCGTTGACGGGTTCCGGGGGGGGCGGCGCCTCCGTCGACAGGAACTCCAAGACGAGGGCGTCGAGGGTCTTCTCCTGAGGGGGTTGTCGGGGCGGGTACGCCGCCGCCACTGGTATGGGCGACGCTGCCCGCTGCTGCTGCTCCTGCTGCTGCTGCTTGTGGTGATGGTGTTGCTGCGGCAGCTGTGGGGGCGGAATGCACGGGAGAGCCACACCGCTCAACGTCGCTGGCGATGGAGCCGGTTGAGATCGCTGCTGCTCGGGAGGTGGTGGCGGCGGTTGGTAGTACTTCGGACCTGTTTTGTTTTGCAGGCAGCGCGCCGACACGTTTAGGAAAATAGCGAAAGGGGGGCGAGGGGAGGAGGCGCCAACGGCGCAACCCCACCTCCGCAAAGCACCGCAGAAAACGCAGAGGTAATCTGAGGAAAACCTCTGAGGGGGAAGCCCTGTCAAATTACTACCTCAGCCTTTGGCGGTAACTACTCAAGTGGCCTAGTTTCATGTGCGTCTTGTACATGGTATAGTTGTACCATGTAGGATTCCCACGTTCGACGAGCATCTACGCTAACCTCATCTACACTGGTACCCCTGAAGCACCACCCCTTTGGATGACACCAGCTAATCAACAGCATCTCACGATTTTGAGGAAGCACCTCTGCCTACCCGCATTTCTGCATGCATCATTTCGCCCACACTGCTGTGTGTATATACTTAGCCACCGGCGTACTGATTGTTGAGTGCTGGAAAACTGCTCCATTTCCCTAGCAAAGGCGAAGGCGTGGAATAAGTAAAAGGGCCGGAGCTACCGAGCGGGATGTCAGAAAGAAACTCCGGTACTCATTCCCCGGGGCGGTTGGTCGTGCTTCATGGATCAGTAGCAAACACAACATAGTTAACATTGGCATGTCTCATCCCCATTTAGCGGTGACTGAGCCGCAAGATGAAACCCGACTCTAATCTGATTTGTCGTCCAATATAGGTGCGTGTGGAGCCTGGGACATCGGCGAAAGGGTCACACCCCCAACCTAGTTCCTCTCCGAAGCCGCGCGACTCCGTGGGCATTGTACAGAACTACAACTGTAGCTGTAGATGGTGAGTACCACGTGTCGCCCGCAGAGAAGGGGTACGAGCACAAACGGGCAACGGAGGGTGGTGGCTTCCACAAGGGGGGGGGTAAAACATTTTCTGCCCCCCGCGCACGTTCCACGGCTTTGATTCTCACCGTCTTGGGTCGTTGGCGGAGGCGGTGGCAGTGCTGGCATCGGCGGAGCTTTCGGAGAATCCGACACCTGCCCAGGGACGCACGATCGCAGCAGGCGCACACACGCAGCGCCGCACGCGTCACGCTCGATAATGGTTTCCCGCGGGGGCTCATCGCACAACAGCGGCGACGTCGCTGTTATAGACATTTCAGCAGACAACGCGCATTTCACGCGTCATCGTAAACGACGTGTTCGACTGCGGAAGTCGCCTAATCGCGGAAACAAAGCACGAAACGCTTTCACCAACATCGACAATACCACGTACTTCGTATCTACGCTTTACTACTGCACGTGTTCGATGCAAGACAACCGAATCGATACTTTTCGCAAGGGGGGCCTTACTTTTTCCCCGAGTTGGGACGCGGTGCAACCCTCCCACCTCACCTCCGGCCCGGCGGTTGCAGGCGGTGGCATCGTCTGAGCGCCAGCCGGCGGCGGGTTCCCGCTGAAATCGAACTTTGCTGTCGCGGGTTCTGTAGCAGGAGGAGGAGGAGGAAGGACGGAGGAGGCGGGGGGCGCGTCCCTCTCCATCCTCATGCCGTTTGGACGAAGGAGCAAGTGAGACAGGGGGTTATTGCTGCTTGTACTGCTCGAAGAAATCGGTGCCGCAGTCGGCGCGACGGGCAGGGGAATTCCGCCAGACAACGGGCCGCGCGGTGGCGATTGCAGTGGCAACCGCTGCTGTTGTTGCTGCGGCAGGTGCACTTGCGAGTCGTAGTCCAGGGGGTGCGATGCTGCCGATGCTGCTGTGGCGGCGGGCGGTGGGGCTCCAGGATGCGAGGACAGAGCGGCGCTGTTGTCGGCATGGTTGTGCGCTAGTGGCCCAGAGTTGACATGCGCAACAGGCCTGCCGCGGACAGCGTGGAGGAAGGGATTCGGATGACACCATCAGCAGCGGTTGCACGGAGCTTGTGGTGTTCACTCGGGCACTTACGGCGAACAGAGCAGATTCAATCATGCATGATGTCGGCAAGGGCTAGGGGGGGGGAGTGAGCAAGAGAAAGAGAGAAACGTTCCGCAAGGGGGTTGCTGTGTTCTGCGCTGCGCTGCAACCGACCTGCAAATTATCTGCGCGATCTTTCTCACCCTGCGAAAGGAGGACTGGCAATGCTCCGCAACGGTCCCTCCCGGCTGATGCCCTGCTTCGAGTCATCTTCCTCGTTCATCGTGCCTGCGTCGTACTTTTCGTTTTCCTCGCTCGCACGGCTGCGGGCGCTCCTCAATTCGCATCTTCACATTCCACGGTTCCCCAATACCCACCTCCTTCATTTCCATCTGGCGACCCCCCCGCCGGTTGCAGACGTGACACCTCTTTGACGACAGGCTTATTCTCCGTACCTGCAATCCATACCAACGCTTCCAAACCCAGGGGCAGGAGCTACAGAGAGGAACGTCACCGAAGACACAGAAGGAGACATGGAACACAATGAAGAGCCCCTTATGGTGAGTTTACCCGCTGATGATGGCGTACATACGTTCAAACTCTCCGCGGATGAGGGATCTTGCTCCCACCGTTTACAAAATTACTCTGCCCGGCCAGAGATTTGGCCTCACCCTCGTTGCACAAAGTTAGCCATGCAGCGATTTTGGGGCGAATGCGCTCAACCCTTTTTCTGTGTGTCACGTGGGTCGTGCGTGGTCATTGATTGGTGCTTTTGTACTTGCAGCAGACAGCTTCCCGCCGGCAGAGGAGATCGTCGTCGGGGGATCAACTATCGCAACCCCGGCCTCTTTTTTTTTCTTCTAGAAAATGGGGCGAGGGGTGAGACAGGGACACGATGCAGAGGACCACCTCCGTAAGGTGCACGCGAGTGCGTGCGTAGGATAACTCTCTGACGGAAAACGAGATTCTCACAGGGTTGTGAAGGGCCGCGTGTGCACACTTGGACCGAAGGGGTATTATTGACTCCGTACCGATCAGCCTCACGTGTGTGCTGGTGGTGACTGAGGTCCCTCGTTGTGGTCGCGATATGATACTGCTGTACATCCGCGAACGTCCCTCTCTTGCCATCTCTCTGTCGCACCTCTTCTCTCGCCTGGCTCCACACACGAGAGACTGCATCCGCGATGAACTGCTGCTGAGTGCAAACCCTCATGTGTGTCACGTGCGCGACTGCCTGCATGGCTCCTCCCTTGTTTCTCTCTGTCTCTATCTCTCTCTTCTCTCGCTCTACCTGTCGCTCTCTCGCTCTCGCTGGTTCGCAGGAAACCCTCAACGGAAGTGCCGCTTCCGGCGGCGATGTTGGTGCAGCCGCCCCCTCCCGCGCTCAGGAGGAGACTTTGCAGCGCGTGTCATCGGTTGGTGAACAGGAGGTGTGTATGTTGTCTCGTATGTAACACGGCAGTGCTGCTCTGCTGTGCCGGTCGCGTACACCCTTGTTGCGGTGGGGAGCTTTTCCCTTGGCCAACAACGTTAAAAAAATCTCTCGTTCACGTGCGTGAGGCCGGCTGCTCGCTCCGACCCTACACACCAACGCGCCAACTCTGCCACGATACACGCCACCTTAAGGAACAGCCAACAACCGGGGGGGCTGATATACTCTCGATTACCACGCCCCCTGGCATGAACATCGCAAGAAGCACCAATCGCTACTGCTGTGTGTACACACAAGTCGAGAAGACACGCGACTACGCACACATCCGTAGTTTTTTTTATCCGACGGCGTTTTTCTGCTGGTGTTTTGTGTTTGTTGTTTCTCACAGTAGTCTATTGTCCACAAAAACGGGGAGCCCGGGGTCTCAAAACCCGGCACATACGACGCCGCGGGGAAACAAAAATAAAAATAGCGTACAAACCACTCGGAATAGGAAAACAAAATGATCGAAAGAAGAAGAACAGCTACCGCACCGTCCGGTCGAGAAAAGAGCCCTCGGAAACCGATACGCAGAAAAAGTAAAAAAAGATAGGATAGCTGTCGTAGATGTAACTGTCGTCAGACGTGTGCGTCCACTGGCGGAAACAGAGTGCAAACACCACACGTATCAACTACTTGCTGTGCTGGTGTGAGAGCTGTGGTAAGAGGCCTGTCGACTCCAAACTTCACCTACCGGTTACCCCCCCCCCCGTATAGAACAAAGCGATCTAGATGTAGTTGGGATCCAAGAGACGTGGGAATTGAAGGATGGGGACGTGGTTAGTAAACTAGGGAAATACCGGTGGGTAGGGAAGGCAAGAAAAGGCTTAGACCCGAACAAAAGGGGGGAGGGGGGAGTCGGATTCCTGGTCAAGGAACACTTGTTTGACGTGGTGGAAGTAGTGGTGAAAACGGAGTTCGAGGAAAGCCTATGGCTTAAGATACCTGGGGAGCGGGGTGNGAACGGTATGAGGGAATACAATAAGCCGGAGTTCACCAGGCAACGGGCAGTTTGCAATGAATACTCAATCCTCGACTACATCCTGGTAGATAGGGGGAGCACGCAGATCCCAGAGCTGCACGTAAGTGCGATAGATATAGGTTCGACCGACCACTTCCTCATATGGGCAAACATCGACCGATCCAGAAAGATCTAGAGTAAGAAACACAGGAAAGCGTTCCGGTGGAAAGTAGAGCGTTTGGGAGACGAGGGGACACGGGATGAATTCCAGAAGGGACTGGCTGTTAGTGTAGAACCCTTTAGGAAACTGCTGAGAAGCGTCGAAGACGG
>CACKRE030001002.1:30893-41155 GCA_902602495.3 Ectocarpus sp. CCAP 1310/34
TCTCTGGAAGTTAAAGCACCAGAAAATAAATTAAGTCATACGCAGCTGTCATCCGTACGCAAGGAAGTAAGCACAACATGTCGAACACCCTTAGCAGGATGCAGCGCACCCTTCATGCGACTCGCCGAATACATCACGGCGCTTCGCGCTTGGTGATGTGAGAGCCTGGTCCGGTGAGAACCCGGGGTGCTCCGTCCCGGCATTGTAGGGATGCGAGGTCAATGGTCTAACGACTACGGCATGCACCACGATGAGTATGAGTACACCCCCCCCGTCCACATTCCGCTTTCGTGGTACACCGGTTGCCCCGGTGGTCTAGTGGGTAACCTCGCAGCCTGCTAGGGGCCAGGTCATGGGTTCGAGTCCCGGCAGAGTGAGTTCTTTTCTCACTAAATAAATCCTGGTCTAGGATGAAAGCGACGCGCTGCAAAGCTCGTTTGTTAGTAAACCACAATCAATCGACTTCGTAAGTCGCGGGGGAAGGGATTGCTGTACCCTTCTCGCGATAAAACTACCTCAATCAGGCAGAAACCGCAGGAGGGGGTCCAGCCCCCCCCTCTTATGTGACCCCGGTTGGGTCGTCTGGCTGGTAGAAGTGGAGGATAGGGNGGAAGGCGACGCGCTGCAAAGCTCGTTGGTAGTAAACCATAATCGACTTCGTAAGTCGCGAGGGAAGCGGTTGCTTTACCCTGATCGCGATTAAAATACCTCGGGCAGGACCCGCAGGAGGGGGTCCAGCCCCCCCCTCCAATGTGACACCGGTCGGGTCGTCTAGCTAGTAGAAGTGGAGGATAGGGGCCAGAGGGGCAGACGATAGAGCCCAATGATGGGAGAAAAAGAAAATAGAAAAATACACCCCGCATACTAGGGCTGAACCCCCTGTGTCCCTCTTTTTCGTTCGGTGTTTCTCCAACTGCCAGCGGACCAGCAGGACACTAGTCAATTCTCGTCACCCAGCGCACCAACCGTCATGGCACCACTTCATTGCGATATCCCGGGGCGTGACAGTGGTGTTAGTCACGGGTGCTGTGTGTGGGAAGACCTTCGTTGCGGCGTGGAATTCAATTAAGTTTTTTTTTGGCGCGGCCAATCGGGCCGCATCGCCAGGCGAAAAAGCCAACCGGATTTCACATCGTCACGATGCTCTCGCGACATACAGCACCCATGCCCAAAACAACTGATGCGCCCAGAGACACCGCAATGGAGCACACGCTCGAAGTGGTGCAATTGCGATTGGCGTCCTAGGTTTCGAGAACTAATGTGATGCTGTGCTGACATTGCTGGCAGTTGCACGCAGCGGTAAACAAAAACATGCTCAACAGAGCAATACACCACAGAGAGTCTAGCGGCATTGAGCCCACATGCTGTCGCCCGCTGTGCGTGTGTGTCGCCTGTTATGCGTATGCTGTCTGCTGTGTGGTGTCGCCTGCAGTGCTTGTGTTCTCTGCTGCAATCCGCTGATAGTGTGCTCCGGAAAAAAAAAAAGTGCATCGGCTGACCCCTGTAGTCTAAAAGCATGTACTCTAAAACCTAGATTAAGCGAACAAGCTGTACAAACTCTTTTTTCTGCATGAAGCCTGTATTGCGCTGTCTTCTCAGACAAGGTTATTGGAGGACGCTTCCCATACCCGCCTAAAAACAAAAAGGGTACCGTACCAGCACCAGGCACTACGCACCAGGGCATGGGAGCAACGGAGCCAACAGGACAAAGAGGCGGCAGATGGGCAGACAGCCAAATGTATTAAAATATAGCAACAACAAACGGGAGATCAAGGTACCCAACACGGCAGAGAAGGCAGGGAGGACATGAAAAAAAGAAACACAGCAGAGGCAGAAGGCAATACAAAGGACATACGTAAAGGAGTATAGACTAGCATACAGCAGGGACGGAAGGAAACATGGCGCAAAAACATCAGTCGGGTACATAGTTCGCCACAAGTGCTGCTTCGGCCGCCCTACTCGTTTCTACAGCAGTGCCCGGTCGCCGTTTCTTCCCCCCCACCGCCGCTTCACCGGCTCACTTTCTCTTCGCTCCCGAGATGGCCGTACTCGCTGCTTCTGCTTCCCTCGCGCGCTGGCGCTTCGAGGACACTTCCGCCTCCTGTCTGCGCCATTTCCTCATGAACCATGCCGCCCCGTCCTCGACCTTGTTGTACCACACCTCCGGGTCCTTGGCCCTCTCTTTCCATTTCCCGCCTTCCTTTTCGTCTCCCATGTTGAAGGCCACGAGGTCCTCTCCTAGACGAGACACCCAGTCGCTCTCCTGCCCGCCCCGGTATCCCACGCCCCCCGCCATCGCTCCTAACAGCATGCGCTTGGGGAGGCGGTTGTCCTCCACACGCATAACGAAGCCCGCGAAACACAGTCTCCGTTTGCGCACGGTGGCCTCGATGGTTTCCTCGCAGCCTGCCTGGATGAGGGCCTGGGCATAGGACAGGGGGCGGTCTGAGCGTTTCCGCTTGCTCCAGCCGATGCACCGTGTAAGGAACTGGCGGTGGGTCCCATTGAGCTTCGTGTAGTGCTCCGCTGTTAGGCTCCACGAGGCGCACCCATACAGGAGAGTCTCGACCACTTCAGCCTGGAGTAGCCGGATCTTGAGCTGGCGGCCGGCCCGTCGCCTGTCGTACATCGAAGCACTGTTCCAGCGGTAGCACTTCCACGCTCGGCAGCTGCGGCTCGTGATCTCCCGGCCGGCCTTCCCGTCCGCGGAGATGGTACGTCCGAGGTACACAAACTTCCTTGGATAACTGTGTGGGGATGCACGAGATATGGTCGCGACCTCGTGAGTAGGCATAAATACTAATTACCCACTTGTACTACACTTTTCTAGCAACCAAAAGGGCCCTCTGCCACCCCCCTCGACCCGGGATTCGTCTACTGCCGAAGTTCACACAGAGGCTGTTTTCCGGGCAGTATATTAAAGTTGCCATGTATTTCAGCTCGGGCACGACGTAGTCCCGCACCCCGAGTCACCCATTTGCCAAAACACGCTCGGAGTTCCTTGCTCACGCCGTTATTCTGCCCGGCAGCATCGGATTCGTGATGTTGCTGTGCAACCACGCGACGCAAGTATGTTGTACGTGATTGGATGCGCTTTGGATGGTCCATACGGGGCGGATGCAGACATTGCAGCCATTCATTTGGTTCCCACGTCATTAACCTGGAGGTGGCGAAGCCTAAAAGCCTTTACTCAAAGCCGAAGCAGTTGAGGAGCGCTGAGTCTAGATGGTTGAACATATGAAGGTGGATGGTCAGGGCGGGTTTGAAGCTGGAAGTTTTCTATCGAAAAATGAATTGGTTGGACTTTTCAAGGCTGCGGCCACCGGTTTTTCGATTTTTTTTTTGTTCCGACAATGGTCCTGATAAAATCACGATATTAACAGGCTTGTGGAGCAGTCCTCAAAGACGACTGTGATTGATCATCAGGGAAAATACGAGAATGCGTTTGCTGCCCGGAATAGCAAGAATTTGGGTGTCGCGTCTGAACAGCGCAATGACAAAGCAGTGGATTTTTGTGTATTGGAAGGATCAAATCCTGAATTGGGGACTGCTCCTTTTTGCACCCACCCATGAGCAGACCTCACGTTGGCGTATACCATTGACTCAAATACCACGCTGGGCATGCGCCACCCATGTAGCTGGCGTCCAGCAGAGAACAGCAGCTTTCCGCGTTTGTGGGGCGAAATTTGCTCTGTAATCTCACACGGGGGGTAGTCCATTGGTCAATAGTACTTGTATGGTTGGAGAAGTGTTGACTTCGTTGTGGGTACTTATTTTTTATTTTCTGTTTTGAGGACGCGCTATCGAGGATAGAGAGTCATCCGCGCGAATTTCTTCGAATATATTTCTCTGTGAAAACAGCGTTTACGGCTTGCCCGTATGAGGCTCGAGCACTTTGTCACACGTTGCTGGCTGATTTCGCAGCGTATCGGCGCTAGACCAATACATGCCTCCAGCCTGATCATGACCTCCGATGTCCCGCCGGCACTTGATCGTTGTCTGCGATGCCATGTGGCTCTCATGGATCATAGCGTTGAATTAGTCACTGAATGATTCATTTTTTTTCAGACCTATCTATATGAGGGTACAATCTTTGGGAATTCTTGGGCCAAGATAGGTCAGTTTCACGAAATGTTAGACACAAATCTCCCGAAAAATCTCCAAAATTTGCCCGGGGCCCAAAGTTTGCCCGAACGAACAAATCTTGACCCAAGGTTTGTCTTGCGGAGCTTGCTGGGTAAATCTTGGGGCGGAGATACGAATCTGGTGGGTGCGGCGAGATTACCATAGGTCAGTCGAGCTTATCGTCCATAATGCTATGCAATCTGCCGTGGCACATTCGCAAGGGCCTCCAACGAATCCTGACTTTACTGTGTCGACGCCACGGGCGCCGATGGCGGAGAAAAACGATCAAGGCGCACGAAAAATTTCATGTTTGCCCTATGGCTTGTGCCGCGTGCGTCATTAACGGAGTGCACACATCTTCCACCTTATCGGCGTGTGACACCCGTTCACATTTCTCCCTCCGTTGTGGAGGCATCGAGGCCAAAACCTTCGATGCTACCACCTCCACTAGCCGTTCTCTCTCGGACGCAAGTGAGGTGGCTGTGGAGTGCTTCTATCCAGAGATGGAAGCATCGCTGGTGACATGAACTGCTGTTGCTTCTTCTGTGGCGAGACCGTTCAAAAGAATACTCTGTTTCCAAGTAGATAAAAGAGCCGGTGGAATGTTTTTCGCAACAGCTCCGCCGTTTGCGCCCCAAACAGATCTGTTGAGTGCAGATGATGGCACTGAAGGTTTGACCTCGGTACGCCTACTACGAAATGAGAAGATGGGTTGATGCGCATTTTGGCGGTTGGACAGCAACGGAACAGTTTTGTTTCTCCGCCTGCATGACACGCGGGTAACGTCGCCTCTTGATGTATCCCGGGTGGCCCCCCACCGCTAGAATCCATCCAAAGTGTTGAGGCTTGGAATACAGCTATGGGAGGGAGGGCGCCTTCTAGGACGGCGTCGTGCTCATTGTTCATCACACCATGGTTTTTTGTGGACCAAGTGGCAGTTGCGCCTTTTATCAGCTTCAAGGAGGCAAGACGAACAGCACGCCGCCTTTGTCAACATCCCACACCATTTCACTTTTGTTCCTCATAAATCGCGATACGTATATGTTCGGCAAACATTTGTTCCGAACAAGTCTTGCCGAGATATATGTATCCCAAACATCTTGTCTCCCCATAAATATAATTCACACCGCAACTTATCCGCCTAGCATCAACATCCCACAACATTTCACTTTTGTTCCTCATAAATCGCGATACGTATATGTTCGGCAAACATTTGTTCCGAACAAGTCTTGCCGAGATATATGTATCCCAAACATCTTGTCTCCCCATAAATATAATTCACACCGCAACTTATCCGCCTAGCATCAACATCCCACAACATTTCACTTTTGTTCCTCATAAATCGCGATACGTATATGTTCGGCAAACATTTGTTCCGAACAAGTCTTGCCGAGATATATGTATCCCAAACATCTTGTCTCCCCATAAATATAATTCACACCGCAACTTATCCGCCTAGCATCAACATCCCACAACATTTCACTTTTGTTCCTCATAAATCGCGATACGTATATGTTCGGCAAACATTGGTTCCGAACAAGTCTTGCCGAGATATATGTATCCCAAACATCTTGTCTCCCCATAAATACAATTCACACCGCGACTTGTCCGCCGAGCAAGAGCTTTATTTCGTGGTCACATTGAAGCTCCAATCCGTGGGCACATTCAAGGGTGCCTCTCCCTGAACCCCCCCTCCCGTTGTGCTTGCGTTCGATTTGTAACACTGGAAGAGAACAGCATTTTCTTCCCTCAAAAGTGTACGTGAGAACTATTATGGGAGTTTTCCACTACCGGGAAGAGAAACGAGACAAATACTCTGCTGTGCAAGCACAACTGATTTGTAACACTGGAAAGAGCACAGCATTTTCTCCCCTCAACAGTGTACGTGCGAGCTATTAATGGAGTTTTCCGCTAGCAGGAAGAGAAACGAGAGAAAAAACTCTCTGCTGTGCAAGAACAACTGGCTGGATCAAGCCAGCTGTTTCCCGTGCCCGCGACTCACAAGAACATTCTAGTTGCTGTCGTCCAGCCAGCGCATGGGATGCCGTGATGGTCGGCGCAGCTGCCCAGCACACGAGAACTTCAGAGAGCAGGCCACCCCCGTACAACCGTGGCTGTGTTCGATCGCAGCCCTTGTCCCTCACCTCTTGCTGCTGTTTTTTTTTTTTGCCGAATTTTTCCATTCCCAGGTCATCGACGACGACGATGAGGACGACGACGACGATGAGGACGACGACTACTACCCGCAGGAACTTCCGGAAGAAGAGAAGACTCCGGTAAGCGGCAAGAAACCGACAACTAAATTGTGCTAGCCATGCCGCCGACGCCACCAACATTTTGTTATGACGTCATACCTGTTGTTGTAGCTAAGCACTCTGTTCGCCCCCTGCCGTGCTCTTGACACCCGCACGGCTTTGGACCGGAGCCTTTTTCTCAACGAAGCAATATCCGCTTTTCTCTTGTCGCATCCCTGCGCCTCAGCATCAGGGCTATTACAGTTGCCGGTTCCCGGTCCGGCCTTGTTGGCTCCGGTTCACCTTCTGCACGTACCCGTTGTGTGTGTGTTTTTATTTCAGGTTACCGTGGTGACGGGCTTCCTCGGCGCGGGCAAGACTACCCTAGTGAACTACATACTCAAGGAACAGGTGATCAACCCCTCTCTAGTCCTCCTTTCCCGTCTTTCTCTGCCTCCTTGTCTCTCTTGCCCTCCCTTCCCACCCTCTCCCGTGTTCCTCTCCATCTTTGGTTGGGTTGGTGTTATTCTTTGCTTGCCACCTGGTGCCCTTGGAGGATAGTACGGCTGGCGTAGTGGTGTCGTTGGCTGCGTCGGCATCTTGATTGCGATCGGGCAGATAAATTTCCGCGGGGCGAACGCTGCTTTTGACAAGTGCTGGCATTTTCGAAACTCTCGTTTTTGTTGTCGCCGTAGGTGAAAGCCCGTGTGCGTCATGAACGTATTTGTGTGAAAGGCTGCATCCTCCGGCCCTATCAACTCACCCAAGATTCCACCGCGTCCCGACCTAAATATTGTGTGCGGCGGCAACACAGAGGGAGATGAAGATCGCGGTCATCGAGAACGAGTACGGGGCTGTGAGCATCGACACCGATCTCGTGGAGGAGAACGTCCGGGAGGTGAGTGCCCAAGCAAGCAGGCAAGCCGGTCGGCGCGCGTGCGACTGCAGTGAACGAATCATTTGTTGGGCTTGTTTGATCCACCATCACGAAAGACGCCGTCGAGAGTGAGCCGCGAAGCCCTGAAGTGCAGTCGGTTTGTTTGTGACGAGAAGAGACCTCCCGATAGTAGGCGGAGCAGACGACCCCCCGCAACATATATATATATTTTTTTTTTCTGAACTAAACGTTTTCGGGGCAGGAAAGAGTCGGGCTTGTTTACTACTGGTGTTCGCCGAGTGCAGGCGTCACCATGCTTGAGTCACCCGAGGACTACTTTGTTAACATTGGAAGGTTCGAGCACACGCGCAAACTCTGCTGTAGAAATTCCTCGTTGTGCATGTCCGTTCGTGCAACCTATTTTGCCTTCACTACCTCGTTCTCACCATTTTGACCACGAAGTATCTCATTTTGGACATGAGGGGCGGCTGCGTGTGCTGCTGCTCCAGAAGTCCTTCAAGGCGTTGGGGGGGAGGGGGAGGCGTACTCATGTTATGCATGCCTTAGCGGTTGGACCTTTGACCACGCGTCGTCTACAGGACGGAGCATAATTCCCACTGGACGGATCACGGATGACCATTCGTTTCTTCATACTTTTTCCAAAATTGTCTCAATACTGTTTTCCCTAGTCTTTCTATCCTGCCGATGACACTTTCTGCCTCTTCAACCCACTTCCGATGCCCCAATACAGCTACCGCCTTCTCCTGGCTATCCTATGCTTAGACTAATCCCCCTGTACCGTTGGGTCTGGGGGGTGGGGCAATGTTGCCCGGTCGTTTCACCGCCGTGCCCTCACCCTCTCTCGCGCTTGTTCGTTCGGTCCACACAGGCCGAGGACATCGTGACCATGGACAACGGGTGCGTGTGCTGCACGGTGCGCGGCGACCTGGTGAAGGCCCTCGTCAACTTCCTCGACCGCCGCGACACCTTCGACTGCATTCTCCTAGAGACAACCGGGATCGCGGACCCTTCCCCGATCGTGGCCACTTTTAACCAGGTTTATTGAAATTTTATTTGAAAAAATGGTACCGGAGAAAAAACAATAAATCGAGTTGGCGTTGAGGCTGGAAATTTTTATGAGGTTGTTCGTTCGGTTGAGATGCCCACGAAAACGGCAGGAGGCGTTTTTTGCAATGGCTCTGTCTCTCTTTGTGAATTTGTCTGCCCTTTTTGTACGGTATCGGGAGCAGCAAATGACCATTAATATGACTTCACGCAGAGCGCTTTTCTCCTGGGGGGCGGTACGATTGCGATGTCTCGTTATTCGTGCCAACTCGCTTGGTGTAGCTGGCCGCCCGTCGTGTGGCCGAGAGCAACATCAGCCAAAGCTGCCCTTGTGGGGGTTGTTTTGTTTTTGCGTTTGAGATGTCTGGTTGTTTGCGAACTCTGACTGCCCTACCATGACCAGGAGAAAAATAAATAGTCCGAACTGAACGTGCTTTTGTGCTTTATTTAATCTTTTGCTTTTCGTCACAATATAAAGTATTATATATATATATACCATGGAAACAAACAGGACATGGACGTGAAGGCGAACTATCGCGTGGACTCGGTCCTCTGCCTGGTGGATGCGAAGAACATCCTTCGACAACTCTCGAGGACTTCCCAGGAGCCGGTATGAAGAATGTCCTCATGAATGATCTTACGCCCCCCGGCCCACCGAACACACGCACGCCGGCTTCGACCAGCAGAAGAACAAGCGCTTAGTTGACGCAATGCAGCCGATTCATGGATATTTTTTTTTTCATCCCATCTCTGGCGCCGCCTGGTTACTCCTTTTCGGTGCACACTACACGTCTGCCGCGTGTGTGCACTTTAACTTCTCAGCGTACTTGGTTCTCAACTATGTAGCTAGACACACCGTCCGGGGCTACACAGGAGGCAGTACGCCGGTTTTTTTTCTTCTTTTTATTTAGAGGTGCGATGCCTTCTCGTGCTCGTAGTGCACGTTGAGTGTTGCGTTTTTCTTTTTTTTGTCAAACACGTTTTGCTTGACCGCGGGGAGATTTTTCGATTGTTCGAAGTAATTGGACAAGCTAAAGTCAGTAGTTTTCGGCGGCAAGGCCAGTCAGTCTCGTGACACAACTATCCTCGACAACATCTGGCATTCGGCAGCGTCGCCTCCACCTTTGCCTTTGCTTCTTGCGTAGGTTGCGTCGAAGATTTGTCACGGAGGGGAGGTCCTCATATTTTCCATGCCCTAGTTGTTGGGCCATTGCCCACGCGTCCTCGAGAGGACAGAGCATGACGGGGGGGATTTCCTGCCCCCTTGTACTCGGGGTACGTCCTCGGGTGCGGTTGCGGTACCTAGTGGAATACCACCCTCGTTCAATCGTTCTCACAGCGTTTGTCTTGCCTTTCTTCGTCGTCTTAGGCGTGATCGAGGAGGAGAGAAGAATGAATGTTTTGTTGTACGTTTTTCTAAATGGGACTTTCTGGTGCCGGTGGTTTTGCTATCGGCATTATCTCCCCCCCCGGTGTTTGCCATCGGGATTGGGTTTCGTCGCTTGGCAACGACGTTGTAAAACAAGCCAATTCACTTCGTGAACTCGGCAACCAGGTTACCGGTTTGTTTTTTTACCTTTGGTTTTTTTTTTGGCGGTAACCATAATCGAGTAGATCATGTTGTGCGGGGTGGAGAACCTCACTCCGAGCAAGAGGGATGATCGCACCACGTTCTGTTAAAATGGTCAAGCACCCTCGAGGAAGTTACACAGTTAGACCCTGGGGTTACCTCTATTTTGAGGCCAAAAATGTGTCCCAAACCGGGTGAACTTTTCGTGGCAAATAGACTGCGCTTTTCCTTCTTGGACCAATAAAAACGTTTGGAATTTGAATCAAAATAAAAAGACACAGGAACAGACTGGACAAATATGGTGAAGCGCGTTCACGCAGCAATGCGCGAGGTGGACACCCGTCACTGCGCTCACTGAGGCTGCTGGCACACACAAAAAGCCAGTACCCCA
>CACKRE030001002.1:62714-80946 GCA_902602495.3 Ectocarpus sp. CCAP 1310/34
CTGCACCGTCACATGCGATCACATGTACTAGTATGTAGAGTCTGTCCGACATTCATTTGCCATGCATTACGACGTCTACATTTGTTCCATGCGCGTGGCGGTACATATGAATTCGGCTTCTACTGTAGATACATTTTCCTGTCTTGCAACGGGTGTGAGTCTGTCCGCCCGCCCCATCCCCCTTTTGTTGAAATATCGTACGCATCGTTGTTGCCGTTGTAAACTTCTGCAATAACTCATCCATCTTCGGTATACATGTCTATCTGTGCGATCGACAACTGACTATCACAGTGCGGTGGGACTTTTGTTCTCCTACCGTATACTGCCGTGCAGCAGGTACGTTCCCGACAAGGATCAAATCAAAGGGGTCGGCGCGGAACATGTCCGTCCTGTGGAGGGTCACTTCTCCTGCTTTGCACATTAGGTACATATACCTGGTGCCATTCGATTTTTTGCGTCAGAATAATTACAAGTCGATTTGAACGTGTGATTCGAATATAATAATCGCTCAAGCATCCTTCATTTTTTCAAGTGGGCAGACATTTTTTGGTGTTTTTCTACCCTATTGCCGCACTCGCGAATCGCTCTACAACCTCACCCAGGCAAAAACTGTTATCGTACTTCGCCTTAGAGAGTACCTTCGCCCGAGCCCAAACTTTGTTCTACTTCCTCGGGTTGACCCGACCAACCACCATCCGTTGGCCCCTCGGGATTGTCTCCTTCACTCCTTTTGTAAATCTTCATTCATTCGTATCGCCCCGGTGGTCATGCTTCGTACCGTACAGCAGTACCGCTCAGACATCATGGAACCGTCGGTGTATCCCACCACTCACTACCCCCTCACCGTTGGTGCATGGGGATGGTTTGACCCGCATTCCCTCAAAAGTCACGACTAGGGTGACTTTCCAAACATTTATATCGTCAGCAGACTAACCACCGTTGCAATACACTGCGACCGGAGTGAAATGTGTGAACGTACGTGCGTGTTTCACATCTATCTTCTGCTCTTCGCATAAATTCCCGTGAACTGTCACTTGGTTGGGAATCTCTGGTGAACACCATGCATGTCAAAATTGGCGATGATGAAATGTTTCATTGAGAATCGGGGCATCGTGGGACCCCCTTCCGAGTCATTTTTCAGGTCTCGCATTCTTCATTTTTCGCATGCATGCGCCTTCTCCGTGTACGTCACTACTACTTCGACACCACCTTCGACTATTCCCGGCCTCCTCTTCCGCTACCGTATTCCTTCCGGGTCATTATTTTGGGGTGTTCTTTCTTTCTCATCTTTGCGGGGTATGACTGCGGCAGTACGACGTTCTGTACTTGCAGCATATGACGGGATTTCGGCCTTCACTCTCGATTTGTTTTGGGGATAGATGTGCTGTTACAACCCGTCTCGCGACAAAACTATGAAGACACGTACGTCCGAAATGCAGAAGATACTACATACATACTTGCTGTGATATCAAACGTTCACTACCTAGACTACATTCAACTATTGGCTACGTGGTTCTCATACGGACACTTTTCGATACGTTGCTTGGCGCTGAAGGGCGCAGGTTGTGGCCCGGTTTCTCATTTCCCACTTCGTTTTTTTTTTTTGCGCTGTATGCATACACTACGTACAATGCTGACCTGCAGCAGATCGCCGACTTCAAGACCGCGTAATTGGACAGTTTTTTCACCTTCCTATTCTCTGGAGATATACATTCACTCCGTGCAAACATTCCCCTGTCCTGCAACGGGAGTCTGGCCGCCCACCCCATTGGGGCGCGGGGGGCCAATCGTTTCGCCTAGTACAAGTATCCACAACAGAAGCTTCAAGCATTTCTCCCCGACGGGCTACTGGGTATGTATGACAGAAAGTGATCGTGATCGGTTGGCGACTTTGGACCGGACGGATGGGCTGGATAGATCCGGCGTTGGTCCGTTTCGATGGGCTCATATCCCGGTCGTTAAGTTGACAGTGGGCCGGTGGGGTAGAGATGAAAATTGACGTGCGCATCATGTAGAGCAGAGAAAGCAGCATGGTCGAAGTCGTCAGAAGAGGTTGCGGCCGCCTCTATCCCGTGCAGGACAACGCTCCTTCCTCTGATGTTGGGAATGAATGCCGATGTCTTCAGATCTAAATATTTGCACAAGACGACAGGACTTCCTGAATGAGACGGAAAACACTATAATAGCTTCCGCGATCAGTCTTCGTACCCGTCAGTACAAAGCAAAAAATAACAAGGCGGTGAAATGCGGCATCTCTCCCAATCTTCTTGATCCGCAAGGGTAAAGGAGGGCGTTTTAAGTGTCCCCCCGTGGGGGATGCGAATGAAAGTTCCACGAAACCACGCACGGATATCGACGATGAGACATAAGAATCATGAAAGGCTTCAGAATTTTGCCACGGTCCTCGGCGTGGAATCGTGGTGGCGAGACTGTTTGCAACGCACCGAGACGCGTTGAATTTTCTCCCTAGACACCATATGCAGGAACCGTCAATGGTGCACTCTCCCACCAGGGGATAATGCCCGGAGCAATTCGCTTACTACTGTAAGATACAAAATTACCACGCATCTGTGTGCGGTGTCACGGCTGCCTACCAAGCCAGAAACGGGGTGGGCGTTCGTCGCGGTTATCACCAAGGGTGTTGATAAAAGGCATATTTGTGCATGTCAGTCGTGTTGATTGGTCCCAAGCCCAGTGTTGCTGTACAAGCACGGCTGACCCAGATGACAGGATTGGATAGATGGTAAAGTCGTTATAAGGTCGTCTCACGTAGACAAGCGCACAGAAGAGAGTGGCAGCGGGGGGCAACCTCCCGTGCCGCACACCAGTAACCAGTTGCAATAAATCCACCGCCGTAAAGATGCATCTATAACTTGGAACACATCACAGCTTGCTTAAGATACGCAGGGATTACCCCGAAGATCCGCACCCGCTGGGCGGTCGATTGCAGTCGCGCAATTCCATAGCTCCAAACCACATATGAGTACTACAGCAGTAGCTCTCGTGAGGATTACATAATCCATAATCCACGTCACGAGCAAGTCGTGGTCGTTCCATCTCCTCTGCTGGGCAGGCAGAAGGTAGTGTGTTGTTCCTTCTTGAGGGCGGGCGGGATTATTGGGATACGTGTATCTTACGACATTGAGATGTAAAAACCAAGTGATGTCTGAAGGACGGCGGTCCCTTCTATCCTCGTACAAAGCGACGATGCGCATTGCGGCATATTAAGGTTTGAAAATATTTTGAAACGTTTCGGGAATTTGACACCACAACTCCAAAATTGATTTGCCTATACATGAGCGTGCGAGCGTCACATCACCAATAAACACTATACGGGAAAGAAAACCAGTTCCAACACAACACTCCACGACTCCCTGAGTGACCGAACCGAGGGGCTTGCGTAAGGCGCGAACGTTACATGAATATAATGCCGAAATACTCCCGCACAGACGCCACCTACTGTCCAAACGCCTTGCGTCGTTGATCACCGGGCTTGAGCTCGAACACCAAATCGCTCGAGAGCTATCAGCTTCTGTTGCCGCCCAACCAATCTCCTGAAGCTACGATGAAGCCAAGTAAAACACTTACCGTGGCATGCATATTGTTACAGAACTAAACGTTCATTCCACGTTGATACGTAAACAGCGGTGAAACCATTTACGTCGAGCTTCACACACTCCAATTCGCGGAAGTCACCAACGGAGTGAAATACAACAAAACGTGAAAACGGCGCATGGCGGGCTCTCCGACAAAATGAGTTCTTACAGGGAAAACTTCAACCGATCGTACTAGCACAGCGCAGACAGGGAAGACTGCTTAACCTACACAAGTAGAAGCCCAGCAACACGGATATTACAATTTCAGTATTTAAGTACCTGTGATTCAAAGCTTTTAAGACGCACACCAGCACTCGGACATGTATGGAAAGCAACGATGATGGCCAGCAATTATGGGCCTTTCACTAGCGAACAAGCATCTCGCACGACCTCTATGATGGGTCGATATCTCTTTCTCTATTTCGCTAGGGGCGTAAAACTGAGACCTTCAGAAAAAACAAGCTGCTATTATTTAGTGGTACCCTCCACGCCCTGAAAGAGTGCAATATCCCAACAAAAAACGCAATATTAGAACGGTCGTCCAACTCCTTGGGAAGCGATCCGTCTGGGCAAAGCAGTGCGCATGGGGACCAATCTAAAAAACATGCATGTTCTGCACGGTGCTCGGTGAGAGGTGAAAACCACCGCGACCGTGGGCTGAATTATGCAGTCTTATAACCAAAGAAACCAACTGACACCACAGGGGGAAACTTGCCAAACGACTCCAAACTGAGTTGAGGGGACCCTTGTCTCATTTGGACGCCTCGAATGGTGCGTTAGAAAATATGCAACGTCCGAGGCATTGTTACGACTGCATGGAGATCACACCCGCCTCGCACGTTCCACCCATGGCGAAGAAATCAAGATTTCTCTGCAGGATATCAGCCACGTCGAATTCATCGGCGCTGCTTGAAGGGTCCAACTCGCA
The DNA here is from genome assembly GCA_902602495.3 of Ectocarpus sp. CCAP 1310/34. Classification (NCBI taxonomy): domain Eukaryota; class Phaeophyceae; order Ectocarpales; family Ectocarpaceae; genus Ectocarpus; species Ectocarpus sp. CCAP 1310/34. Next base: position 67,239 of record CACKRE030001002.1, read on the forward strand.
GGTAAATCGGGGCTTCACGAGGGGGATTTCCCAAATGGATGCGTCCTGGAAAAGGTGGCTGGTAACCCACTCCTGCGGGTTAAAGAACCAGATTCCCGGAGCGGCGCGCTTGTACTGAAGCGCGGCAAGCATCTGTCACAATGGGGTAAAACGCATGTTCCGTTAGACGACGGGGAGGAGGAGGGGGGGGGGGGCATGGTTTGATTGTCATCGACTGCTCGAATGTACCGCCTTCATCGAAGTGCTGCCATCGCTTGTAAGCGGTTCTACTGCTGTAATTCTCTTCAATAGATTTCCAGAACGTGTAGCTCGGGAGGTCCAACGGGCCCATGGTCACGTGTGTCGCGAAAAGCATGATCATCAAAAATCGACGCGCCAGCGGAGGCACTCCTTAGGTATGCCCTTCGTCAACATGATGCAGTTCCGAGCAAAAGTACAAAAATCACCTGCGGAACGGCGGCGGTATCGCCCAGGTCGAAGACGTCCTCGATCGCCCCGACCGCGTCATCGACAGTTTTCTCCGACGCCAAAGCTGCCCGCAGCTCAGCGTTGGCCCCGACCGGCAGAATCACATCCGTACCGGTGGTGAACGGTGGCGCCTCGAACCCGAGCACATCGGTTGTTCGATCTGCGACGTCCCCGTGGTGACCCTTGCCGAACACAACAAGGAGATCCCCCTGGGGTGAGTGGGTGTCCTTGGAGGTAAATGATCTTGAGACGACAGATCCGGTCTTGAGATAAAAGATGAGGGTGGTGTTGGCTACGCCGCAGTACTCGTCCGCGAAGAAGCTTGCGGTGAAGACACTTTGCGTGCTGGACACGCTCACACCGGGCAGGCCTCCGACCGCTCTGCGAAATGGGTTGGCAACGAAGCGATTGATGGTGTAGTGGTCACGGGCACTGGAGACAGAAGCTCCGCAAAATGACATGCAAAATACCGATCAAAAATATCAGGACGCGGGGACCCGTTAGCTGCACACAGCACAAAACTTTATTGATGCTTCGACAAGTTACACCCAAAACGCTGCCAACCGAGAAATCATCGAGTCGCACCTTTCGTACGCATCAACGGCATCGGCCTCGGCCGCAACGGCGACGCGCATGCCAGGCACGAACTCGAGGACGCTCGAAACAGTCACTTCAATCTCGTCCACTTGCGAGGCCGTACCGGCCACAAACGCGCACAGCCTGCCGCGTTCAACATCGTCCACGAAGGGACGCTTGGACTCCATTTCGAAGAAGCTAGACACCTCATCTCGGTCGGCAGAGGCGGCGGTGGTAGGGGTCTCCAGCACACGGCGGAGGGTGTTCACGTCTTCGCTGTCCGTCGCCTGCAGCTCACGCTTCGCCTTTGCCCCGCTTTCGTTTGTCGTGGTCTCGGAAGTTTGCCCCTTGTTCTTCGCCGAATTGTTGTTGACATCCCTCCACTTTTGCAGCTTGCGAGCCACTTTAGGGGCACTGCCGTCCTCGGTGGCGGTCAGGCTGCGGCGGTCGTACGCGTCCTCCTGCAGCTCACGCGTCACTTTCGTCCCGCTGTTGTTTGTCGTGGTCTCGGAAGTCTGCCACTTGTTCTCCAACAAATTGTTGCTGGCGTCCCTCCACTTTTGCAGCTTGCGAGCCACACTAGGGGCACTGCCATCCTTGGTGGCGGTCAGGCTGCGGCGGTCGTACGCGTCCTCCTGCAGCTCACGCGTCACTTTCGTCCCGCTGTTGTTTGTCGTGGTCTCGGAAGTCTGCCACTTGTTCTCCAACAAATTGTTGCTGGCGTCCCTCCACTTTTGCAGCTTGCGAGCCACACTAGGGGCACTGCCATCCTTGGTGGCGGTCAGGCTGCGGCGGTCGTACGCGTCCTCCTGCAGCTCACGCGTTACCTTTGTCCCGCTTTCGTTTGTCGTAGTCTCGGAAGACTGCCACTTGTTCTCCAGCACATTGTCGTTGGCGATCCTCCACTTTTGCAGCTTGCGGGCCACCTTCGGGGCACTGCCGTCCACGGTGGCGGTCAGGCGGCGGCGGTCGTACGCGTCCTCCTGCAGCTCACGCGCCGCCTTCGTCCCGCTTTCGTTAGTCGTGGTCTCGAAGGTCGGCCGCTTGTTCATCGCCGACTTGTTGACGTCCCTCCACTTTTGTAGCTTGCGGGCCACCTTCGGGGCACTGCCGTCATCGGTGGTGGTCAGGCGGCGGCGGTCGTACGCGTCCTCCTGCAGCTCACGGGCCCCGCTTTTGTTTGTTGCGGTCTCGAAAGTCTGCCACTTATTCTTCCCCGACTTGTTAGCGTCCCTCCACTTTTGCAGCTTCCTAGCCACCTTCGCGGCACCGCCGTCCTCAGTGGCGGTCAGGCTGCGGCGGTCGTACGCGTCCTCCTGCAGCTCACGGGCCCCGCTTTCGTTTGTTGTGGTCTCGGAAGTCTGCCACTTGTTCTTCCCCGACTTGTTAGCGTCCCTCCACTTTTGCAGCTTGCGGGCCACCTTCGGGGCACTGCCGTCCACGGTGGCGGTCAGGCGGCGGCGGTCGTACGCGTCCTCCTGCAGCTCACGCGCCGCCTTCGTCCCGCTTTCGTTCGTCGTGGCCTCGGTAGTATGCCGCTTGTTCTTCCCCGACTTGCTAGCGTCCCTCCACTTTTGAAGCTTGCGGGCCACCTTGCCGTCCTGAGTGGCGGTCAGGCGGCGGCGGTCGTACGCGTCCTCCTGCAGCTCACGGGCCCCGCTTTCGTTTGTTGTGGTCTCGGAAGTCTGCCACTTGTTCTTCCCCGACTTGTTAGCGTCCCTCCACTTTTGCAGCTTGCGGGCCACCTTGCCGTCCTGAGTGGCGGTCAGGCGGCGGCGGTCGTACGCGTCCTCCTGCAGCTCACGCGCCATTTTCGCCCCGCTTTCGTTCGTCGTGGCCTCGGTAGTATGCCAGTTTTTTCCCTCCGAGGTCTTCCACATCTCGTTCTCCTTCCGATTTTGCACCTTACGCACCACCTTGGAAGCGCCACCGTTCTTGCGGGTGCCGTTGGCCTCGTTGACCTTCTGGACAGATAGGTTGCTCCCCTCGTCGACGTTTTTACCGTGGATGAAAAGAGTCTGGCCTGCGATGGCGTCTGTGACGGTGCCGTGGTCTACGTGCGCCTTCCCGACGTACGCGATCTGGGGGTGGACATCAAGATTTCAGAGCAATCAGGAGTGGAGGGAGTGCGTCGCAAGACCGTTGTGATGATCTGGCACGTGTAGGGCGCGAAGCGTTGAAGAGTACATGACAGTTTTTACGTCTAACCTGTGAGCATACGCGACAAAAAGAGAGCATACCTTGAGCCGCGAATCAAATACTCTTGCAGGAATTAACGACTCGTACATTGTTGTCTGTTCCTGCATGCTTCTCATTGTTGGAAACAGTGCCCCAAAGAGCTTGGGATGGATGACGTTTAAAAATGTTCAAATATGTAGGTACCACGTTCTGCGGGGCTTGCGACATGGAACGCTCAGTTAAATTATATCAAGATACGATCGCGATGTTTGATGTTGATCTGAAAAAATGATTCGAGACAATACGGCAACCGCATCGAAAAAAACCCGGAAAAACCGATGTTTTGAATTCTGAAAATGACTTGTGGCTTATTGAGGATCAATATTCGTTGCCAATACGGCACTTTCGAAGGCTTCAGGAAACAAGAGGAGCGAGAGTTACGCAACTGTGATACACGTGCTCTGACACACCCGAACCCTATCGGAAGTATACAGCAGTGCGCAAGACGTGCGCACATGATCCGGCGGCACGGAAGTGTGGACGTAGCGGTGTGTGCCAGGTGTGTGCAAATGGATATCACGAGCACAACAACAGGTTGCACGCGCTGTGATGTGATGTAAATGCATCGTGCAAGACGCTAGGTGGTCGTGTAGCTAACTGTGTCGACCCGATATATGTTACATCGGACAGCCACACGTGTGCATCAGTGTAAACAGTTACTAGTTGCAAGACTTGCCCCTTCAAGCAGGATTTCGAGACAACAAATAGCTAAAAAACACGTCCTTCGCTTTCATAATATCGTATTACTACAAAGTGTCTCATGTTGGATGAAGACTTATCAACTAAGCAAAAGTTGAAAAGTGGATCCGTCTTTATCTTCATGTTATGTTGGGTGCCAAACAATGCACCTCGAGCGAGGACCAATCCTAACCCGCAACTCAAGAACAGACTTGCGACAAAACTGTATTCGAAAAGGAAATGGTGCGCAGGGGTTGTTTCTGTGGTGTGGGGCTGGTGGCTGCTGGGTGTGTGATTGTGATGGCAGCGGAGAGCGACAGGAGTGGCGCCGGAGCGAAAACGGAGATCGACAGGTGGGAAACCGACCCATCCCCAGTAAAAAAGGGGGTATAAATATCGAGTATCGAAACTCGACACCGATTCAAATCGACAGTCTTCGAAAGTCTCGAGAGAAGGGATTGCTGTACCCTTTTGGCGATAAAAATATCTCAGCCAAAACCGCAGAAGGGGGTCCAAACCCCCCCCTCTCATGTGACCCCGGTTGGGTCGTCAAGCTGGTAGCAATGGAGGACAGGGGCCAGAGGGGCAGACGACAGAGCCCAATGATGGGAGAAAAAGAAAGAAACAAACAAACATCGGCGCGAAAATCGGCAATTCCGATACAGCGGATCGCCCAATCAGTTTTGCATCGATGTTCGATGCCCAATGCCCAACACGATACGACCGGCGAAAGCGTGCGGCCTCTTACCAAGTTGGTGGTGACGAACTTGTTCGAGAAACGCTGGTAGAGGGGCCAGCTGTACGGGAAGTCTGAGATGGTGAGCCACAGGGCCACGTCGTACGGGTAGTTGTACTCCCAGCGGGAGCGCGTGTAGTCCACGTACTCAACGAACGCCTGGTCCTTGTTGTTGTAGATGGCGTTGCCATTGATGTGGCCAAGGACGTGCCACATGTCCGACATCATGGAGCTTGAGTGGAAGTTGGTGCCTTCAAGATTGCTGCCCTTCACCCAGAACTCTTCGTTGACGCGGAAAGCGGCGTGGTAAAGCTCCTCGAAGGAGCGATCGGTGGCGACAAGAACGTCCCACTCGAGGATGGCCAGGGCGTCATACTCAGAGAAGTTGGAGCGAATTCGCTCGTCGAGGAACATTTTGTAAAACATCACGGAAGGTCCTCTCGGGTACACGTCATCCTGAGGATAAGATTGATGGCGGCAAGGAGAAACGCATGAGAGTTGGCGGTCGGGGAAGAAAACGAGAAGATTTTGAGGGTTAGTCGCCGCCTGCTCCTGGGGCAGAACGTCCACCGATATCACACAAGCATCTTAGCGTTAAGGCATCGGTTCGGAGGTAAACTTGTGCGCGGTATAGTATCGTCGTATTGTGGGAACCCGTCGGTATTTGTCGATGGGTCTTAAAGGCGTTCGGTCTCAGGGGAACCCCTCTCGTAGTTAGTCAGACGAGAGAATGGACAACAATCGTGTATAGCGGTGCAACTGCTATTGTCAGTTCATGACAGATAAGTACCAAACCGGTGGTCGATTGTTGGTGTTCATTGGCAAGAGGCAGCAGGCGTTGGTATGCAAGCTGCACCAGGAGGGGGCATCCTATCGTCCACCCCGCCAAGCCACCTTCGGCTATGTAATAAGTTCATGGATATAAAAGAACGGGGAGGGGGATGCTGACTCTACAGTATCCTAACCCTGACCCTCAGCCAACTTCCGAGATGGCATGCTTAACATAATCTGTTTCCTACATACAAGAAACCTGTGAAGCCTATTACGCTATCTCGTAGTTACTGACGTAGGCTGGCACAAGGTTAGGCATTAGGGTTGGTGTGTGCATGTGGCATGTGAGATCGTACGTCTGCGAGTATGAGGTCAACAGGAACAATGCTCAAAGCAGGGAATAGATAGAAGTTGAATATGTCAAGATTTTTGCGTCTGAACGGATGTGCCCCACTATCGTCTCGTCAATGAACGCGTCGGAAGCATGTACTTGACGCTTGCGGGCAATAGCCAAACAATTATCATCATCCGCCGAAATAGGTATTCGATTGTAAACTCGAAAAACACAACAATAAGTCAATCACAAATATCTGTCTATACAAGATTATGTTCTGTGTAAGGCCCCTGTCACTTGTCAAACATCGGATGCTCGACTTTGCTCGTGCTGAACCCCATTCGTTCGTCCGACATTCCCTGTACGTGCTTGCTTCTCCGTACCATTGAGACTAAGTGGTTTCATTGAAAAAAGCACCTACCTACGCCATTCCAAATGAGCTCATTCCAAAGGCTTGTTCCCACCAGCGCGTTTCACTTGCCGACCCAAATCGTGAAAATACTCGAAAAAATAAAAAAACGTTGATGCATAATTTGGGTTAAGCGAAAAATAACGAAAAGTTTCAAACGGAAGCCGACGAATATCTATCATCGGCGTATTCCAGTCCAAAGCTCCATTAAATTGTTTCTTCTAACGTCACGCAGGGCACTCCTCATTCGCCAACGGAAAAACAGTAACATACATCCCACTTGAAAAATTACGGAGTCACGCGCCAGGTGCAGGGCACTATAGTCTGCAACTGACGCCAACAAAAATATGTGATAACGAGCTATGCATAGCCACAGCAGACGCCCGTCCATGCGTACAGTAGGTGGCCCGTGTAGTGGCAGCTTGAACAGTTGTTGTTGTTGTTGACTTCACATTAAACCGTATGCCAGTTGCTAAATGCCAAAATCTAGCAAAGACTCTCAGCCCGTGGTCACGAAAGTGCTAGAGCCATCTGAGGATCTTAAGAGTGGATCTGTCCATATAGTGGCATCAATATCTCGTGTCACCCAATCCACCAGCTGAGCCCGATGTATCGAATATTGGGACTGTCCTAAGGAGTGGGATAAATATTTTCCATTAGCCCCTACGTCGCACTATATAGGGTCACCTACTGTATGCACTTTTTGTTGCGAGGGACTCGATGATCAACCATCTCCTCGCTGAGTACGCTCGATGATGATCTGTCCAGAGTACACAAATTCACACTCGAATGCAGGAGACCAGCAGAACGCGGACCGGTAATTTTGTCCCTCTTGATTGGCAGGACAAAAAACGTTCTGCCGGACATGCATTCATTTGATGTCACAACAAACGCCAACCCACATCATCAATGACGTAGAACGCCACATCATGATTGGCATATTCCATTATGCTTCCCGTTGGAGATGTGCAACGCTACGCGAGCACTAAGCGTTAATCGTAGGAGGCGGAACCTGCTGTCAGTGTAGTGAGAAATGAACAAAACATGAAACAACAAAAATAAGACGAACTACTGCACCTCAATAACCCTGCCGTCTGTGTTACGTGCGTACCACCACAAGATGGTTGGACAAAGAATCCCAAAATACCAGGGTACACCTCGGTACTAGTTTTTTAGGCGGATCCAGGCGGGGCGGTACTGCAAAGTGGCGGTATTTTTTTGGCGGTTGGCGGTATTTCGTTTTCCGGCGGTACCGCCTTTGGCGGTTCCCGGTACCACCCGAATGTGGCGGTACTTTTTTGGCGGTACTGCAAAGTGGCGGTATTTTTTTGGCGGTTCCCGGTACTTCGTTTTTTCGGCGGTATTTTTCTGGCGGTACTGAAATATGGCGGTACCGTCTCCGGCGGTTCCCGGTACTGCCAAATATGGCGGTTTTTTGGTGGCGGTACTGAAATATGGCGGCACCGCCTTCGAGGGTTGCGAGTAGACCAGAATATCAAAATATAAAATATAAAATATAAACATGGCGATGCCAAACTACATTTCGGTGCCCTTGGCGCCCCATCAACCGGCGAACCTCTTTTCTCTCTTTCAGGATGGGTCGCTTTTTGTCTCTTGTATGTACGCTTGAGAGCCTGCATCTCCCATATGATTTCGTGATTTCACGATGCGATGCATACCCATGGTCAAATCGAGCTGTTCATGGACAAACGAAAGGCAACCTAAAGAAGAAAGAAAATGCAAAAAGAGAAGAGTGCGTGTATGACGAAAGAGAAAAAGAAAAAAGAAAAAACGTGAACAAAGACGCACGCCAGTTGGACTCGAACCACTGATCTGCGCGAAATGGCGTCGAAGACAGTGCCCCATGCTACTCTAGAGGGCAAAACTGTAGTATGGCGGTACCGTTTTGGCGGTACTGGAGTACGGCGGTATTTTTTCGGCGGTACTGCAATATGGCGGTTCTCTTTTGGCGGTTCCCGGTACTTCGTTTTTTCGGCGGTACTTTTTCGGCGGTACTGCAAAGTGGCGGTATTTTTTAGGCGGTCGGCGGTTTTTCGTTTTTCGGCGGTACCGCCTTCGGCGGTTCCCGGTACCACCCGAATGTGGCGGTAATTCCCGCCAGTACCGGGACCGCCCACCACGGCGGGAAAAAAACGGCGGGAATATTCCCGAGGTGTACCCTGCAAAATACGAAGTATGAACAGACAAAAGAAAACAATGGAAGTTCAAGAAAAGAGCGAGGCCAATGCGTGAGCCAGGCCAAGCAGGGTTCGGAAAGGTAGGTGGCGGAAGATAAAATTGAAAAAGCACCCTCCTCGCTGCTCTCATCACCGGAAGTCGTCACATACGCACTGCAGCAAGCATCATGGTCATGCCCATTCCCTGGCAGCAACAATCAATCGCCTCCCGTACAGCAGTCGGATGCATGGACAGCCTGTTAAGTTTTCTCAACCACAAAACATAATAAATGGTTCGCAGTTGGCGTTGTCGTGGGGACCCAACCGGCAAAAGGCGAAAGAAGAGAGCGGAGAGAAGAACAGGCATTACCATCAGGATTGTCATTGGTCATATTTCAAGTTGAAGAGGAGATACTTTTACGATGTAAATTGACAGTAGAAATAAGTCCTACATATGTTATTGTACTTCGTATTGGTTTAATATTCATGTAGAGTATGAGACATTAAGTGAAAGTTTTCTGAGGTACATCTGCAATTGTCGGAAGGCAAAAATAAATAAATAAATATACATGTCAACGGCTTGACGCCTCTCTCTGGCGTGCGTTCTGCACTGTTCACAAATTCAGCAGGCACAAAAAAAAACGGCTCTTTTCGGCCCAAAGAAAAGAACGCAAGTCGAGCCATGTGACGGGGTTGACCTTTTCGGCTCGTGTGCGGCCAACACGACGAAGAGGGTTTGTGCATGGGCTCATGATACTGGCCTCTGTTTCGGCAGCAGACGGTGTAGTTCCTCGCTCAGGCACGATCGGCCTGTGCCCCCCCATTTTTTACAGCGATATTTCGCGGGATCGCTGTTAGAAAACAGGCAAAAATTTTGACAGGACCGCCGGGATTCTTCGTTTTAAGCTGTGATCATTTGGGTGGTTGTAAAATGCCAACTTCCTCGGCGTAAGCAGTCCAAATTATTTTTTGGCTAAAATATTTTCCCCCGAAATCCAACATCACCGCAAAAAGTCACAGCGTAGAAAACCGCCTCAAAAGAAAATTCTGTTTTTCCTCGATTCCCCGAGCAGCACACAGAGACATCTCGCCCGCGGGAAGCAGTGTCAGCAAGACAGTTTGTTTGGCAGCCGTCTTGTGTATCTATCTGCATGTCTGCTACGAACGAGCAAAGGGGGAGGTTGTGTATTTTTGTCGGCCCTGCCCTACCGGTCGCTCTGTTGGTCTAGTTGGAAATTCGGAAGCCCGCGTGGCAAAATCGCAAAATGGCGAGTTTGAATCGAGAGTCAAAAACAAGCTGAAAAGGCTCGCGAGTACCAAACTTCGACGTTGTGGCACCGTCGACAAGAGACGGCTGGAACCTGTTCGCGATAAAAAAGTGAAGGCAAGAAAAGGGAAGCACGAAAAAAAAACAGCCCTGGTGATTGTGTAACCCTTGATCATTGTATGCTTACCCCCCTTCAAGGACAACCGACCCCGTCGTGAAGAGGAAAGCTGTCGACACGTTTTGTCTCATGTCCTCCCTGCCTACTCTGCCGTGTTGGGAACCTTGATCTCCCTCTTGCTGTTGCTCTTGCTTTTGTAGATCTGGCTGTTTGCCCATCTGCCGCCTCTTTGTTCTGTTGGCCCCGTTGCTGCCATGCCCCGGTGCGTATTGCCTGGTGCTGCTACGTTCCCCTTTGAATTTTTAGGCGGGTGTGTGCAGCGTCCTCATATATTTTTGTCTTCGTTATATTTTGATCAGTTTACGAGGGCTCTTTTCTCGACCGGTTGGTGCGGTAGCTGTTCTACTTCCTTTCTTTTTACCAGTATTATTTTGTTTCCTTTTTCAGAGTGGTTTGTACCCTATATTTTTTTTGTTTCCCCGGGGCACCGTATGTGTCGGATTCTGAGACCACGGGCTTATGTGAGAAACAACAACAACAACAGAAGACGAAGGTCGACTAGTCTACGCAGTACTGCTGAAGTGTAGTCTACCGTTCGAAGTTATTGTTGTTGTTTCCTAGTACACAGTTAACGAATGCAACCTCGCACGCACAACAAAGGTGAAGAGACTCGAGCAACCACGAAGGTGGATGGATTCATCCATGGGTCAAACATTCACAGGAGGCGTCATTTACATCGCTGACGTTGTTCCCACGCGGGAAACATCGCGTCATCATTCTCATTACATGTAGCGCTTTTTGCTTCTCGAATTTGAGCACCGACCAGCCTGCGGCAGCGAGCGGTTGTTCACAAATGCCTACCGTTACATTATCTCACTTTCCAGTGAGAAGAGACCGCGGGCACGTAGTTCTGCTTTGCTGAGGGTGTGGGTTGGAGCCAACTCTGTCGGTTTTTGTTATTCGGGCCGGTAGGGGGTAGAGCAATGGGTAGGTCTGAAACGGCATTCATTTTGTTTGAAAGCCACGGAATTGTGCCGGAAAAATAGCCCGATGCTCATGTATTTTCGTTCCAACTACTCGCAAGGGAGACAAATTGCCAGATGGCGGATTTGTGACGGCCAACTACACGCCGAGGTTGTGTTATCCCCGCCGCCCCCGTAGACGTGTGTATACGTAAACATATACGAAAACAACCGTGTCTGCGGCGTGCACCCTCTGGTCTGCCTTCGTTCGTCATGTTTCTGCGTTCATCCGGGCTTGACTAGAATCCCGTTTGTTTCCGGATACTAGACTAATGACTATTGTCAAACACAACATTTCGAACAACATGTTCCGTCGCCCTACAGTCTCCTTTGCGGGAAGGTTGAGTGTCTCCTGTTGATTGGTCAAAGAGATCGTCGTAGCGAGGAAGAACTGGGGCATAATCACGGTACTGCGCGTGCCGAAGCAGCGACAGGGAAAGGTGTGTTGTGTGAACTGGGATCGTCCAGAAATAGTCTACAGATGGAAGGTTGGGTTTAAATGACACGTATGTTTCGCTATTTCCGTACATAGCCGTGGAAGAAACAAACAGCAGCGCCCACCAGCGAGAGCAACAGCAGACGGGAAAGAGGACAAACGCGTGACCCAACACTCGAACGTATAGGCTTGACATTATTGGGGAGTGTGCGGGTAACCCTCGACACGATGATCTGCTCGATAAGGCGTGCAGGACACGATCTAGGTGGTTATATAGTCTAAACTGCTGCAGTTGGAACGGCAAGGTATGGTGCGAAAGGCTTCTAGACCGTTCGCTAATTGATTTTCTCACCTCTTCGCTGAGGTGAGCATAAACCGTGAGGGTCTTGGCGAAGCACCGGCCGGCGCTCTCGGCGAGGGCAGTGGTAGCGGCGTCGACGGGGGCTGCATCCTCTTCTCCTTCGGCGTAGTAAAGAACAAGATCGACGTTTCGCTGGGTGACGGATGAGCAGTCAGTAGGCCATCGCCCAAGCGAGGCCACGGCCCTGTCGAGATCACCCTTGTACGCTGGAACGACAACAGCGAGACGCTGCTGCTCTGTCTGTTCTCGAAGGCCAGTTGTTGATGTGGCAGTCGCGGGAGACAGAAGCGCAGACGCTGTCACCGTGGCGGCTAAAAGGTAGCCTCGACAAAAATAGAACGGCATTTTCGAGATTCGACGCCTGTGGCGGCCTTCTGCGGCCCCTGGCGCTTATCGAATCGGTCCAGGGATTAGGGTGGTGCGTGAAATGTGTGCGAGGCGGGAAGGAAGCGCAAGGCTGGAATCACTATTTGGATCTGGGAAAGTGATTCTAAATGGTTGCAGGTCATTAAGAATAGTCTTTCGGGTTGATACCCTCCCCTGTGCAACATCGGCAGGTTGGGTGTGTATGAGCTGGAAATATTTTTGTGCTGCTGCCGTTGCACACTGCTGTAACGCTTACATCCGCGATGAGGTGGGACTGATGCGATCAGGAGCTTGCTAATGGGCATGGTTACAGCTCTCGAAGCTGGCTGGCGCACTGGCGCATTGGCACATCATTAGCGGTTTGCATGTAGGTAGTGGAGATCGCAATCCACACTCAGCACTCACTCACAGCAAAATTCCACAGGTAGTTTCTGAGGAAAAGACTGCAGCCCGAAGTCACTACAGTTAAATTCCACAGGTAGATACTGCTGTGTGAGTAACAGACTGCAGCCCGAAGTCACTCTAGTTATTTGCTTAACACAGAATCACACCCAAAGATATATATATATATATATATTGTTGGGTGGAGTTCCTCCGGAGTATCTTTTCATTCTTGATCGTTGGCCAGGGGGAGCCAAAGTTGATGGGAACCAAGCATTTATGGGCATTTTATCATCGTATCATGTACTGCATACTGGTAGTCTATACCGTGGTATTTATTTTTATCATTTACATGAAAAAAGTGGTTCTACATTGTTGTTGTTGTGGTTGTTTCTCACATTAGCTCTATAGTCCACCATAAATGGGGAGCCCGTGGTCTCAAAACCCGGCACATACGACGCCGCGGGAAAACAAAAGTGTAAGATTGAACGAAGGAAATCTGGGGTTTGTGGCGCGGGACTGAATCGTACAGTGGCAAGTAAACAAGAATTAGCGGGGAAGTTTCTGAGGAGGAAAGGGTACCAGAAGAGAGATGTGGTGACGTGGTGGAGTACACTTGTTCGCAGAAGTAGCAAGCTACAGGAAGAGGGCACACTGCAGCTGCTCCTGTGAGACAGGGTACAAACCACTCAGGGAAAGAAAACAAAAATAAATAAAATTCCCCTGTACCCAGGTGACAACGGAAAAATTGGGAATCAAATTCTGCTGAACCAGAAATCTGCACTTCAAAGAGCCAGCCAGCAACATCTGCTGAGAGGAGCACGCATGCATGCAGTCATTCCGGTTTTAGCTCAGCCACCCACCTTTCTTGGTTTTCGGAGCTAGCCGGCATTTCGGATCCAGCCGTTGTGCGATACTAATCATCTCCGCTAGGACTTGAGGAGGACGGACTGTAAAGCTGTAGAGTACACTGCATCGTATCTGCTCCTTGCTGCTGCTCTCGGCTGACCCAGGACTCCAAAAAATCCCCACAGGTACGAACAAACTCTTTATGTGTGGTCGGTCGAAGATGTACTGGTCTCTGTACAAGCCAACAAGCCACCATGCACAACACACTACTACTGCTGCCCTTCACCTGTCGCCGTCCTTCCACGTCTACCTGTCCTTGGCACATGCTGCCACTCGATGCGACAACATCAGGGAACATCACGGACACAGGGAGTACTTTCCGTACCCACGTACACCGTCAAAATGTCAGAACAACTAAATCTCATTCCTCCTGTCGTGCCAAACATAAATGATGTATTATGCACGAAATGATCAACTCTTCTTTACATATGGTCTGTGCTGCCCACTGAGGGGAGAGATAT
>CACKRE030001003.1:0-31600 GCA_902602495.3 Ectocarpus sp. CCAP 1310/34
TTTTTTTTTTTGGCCCCAAATTTCGGGGCATGGGGGTGGCCCCGAAACTACTTGAAAAAAGACTTTGGGGCGGATGCGCAGTCGCCGATTTTGCCCCTCCCCTGTAGTGCAACCTAGTGTCCTCGCCACCGTCAGCCACGGGTATCGCACCTACACCAAAGTCCTACACCGAGGCTGCCGATGCCAGAGCTGTGACATCACATGCTCTATGGTGGAGACGGAAAACCACCCTGAGGGTAGAAAATCGGCTTACATAAGGTGGGACGAAGACAGGGGAATTCAATAAGATGCGTCTGATTTTCGTCGCCCGTGCATGTTCAGGATTTGCTCTGTAGTCGTGTACATGTTACTGTACGTTTGCCAACCGATCGTACACAGCACGTGACTAGATGATGATGTGGTTTGATAGGGCGGACCGCGAAAAGGAGATTGATTTGAAGAGGCTTTATTGTGGACGAAGTGCATAGACTAACCGTATAGAAGTATCTTGGAACACTTAAAGATACAGCTCGTCATGTAGATTGAGATTCTGATCTGTCTAGTCTAATATCCCTCCTGCGGCAGCCAACTGCCCGTGAGGATCCTTGATACCAACCAAAGCAAGTGGCAACATGGATACCAGCCCTTCCACTTCCCCCCGGACGTCACAAGGTTTAGGCTGGTGAGAGATTAGAGTCGACAATGCAAGAGGATCCTCTTGCCGCGTTGTTTGCCGTCAGGCGTGGTTGGTGCTGATCGTTCAGCGCAAGATGTTTCAACAAAAATAGCGTGTGCGGTGGGAAGCGAGTCAACGCGTCCCTGTCGGCCTGCTAAAAACGCAGGTCCAACTAGTAAGACTATCCGTGCGAAGTGTACGCGGTCAGCGGAGTCCAAGGGTTTATTCTATGGATACAGGCAGTCGCCTGGTTTGCGCCATCCTGTTATTTCCTCTACCTTGAAACGGTGGTATGTTGTGCACGCCCTCAGTCGCATCAACACCACCTCCGATCTGATCTGGCAGCCCCACCTACATATCTCCATCTAACTTTGATCCCCGCTCTGACACGAATTCCTATCCTGATCTACCCGTGGAAGGAATTCGTGTGCTTTATAGGGGAGAAAGTCGAGAACTTGGACGTCGATGTCTCAGTCGTTCTCTTCGACGCCAAGGTGAGCTCAGATACAAAGGGGAAAAAGTAGAGGCATGATGTTTGTCGAACTGCTGATCCATGTGCTTTGCTCGACAATCGAACGAGATGTCTGTAGCGTCTGGCGCACAGACCCAAGTATTAGACATCTGATCTGTCCAAAACTGGGCCTAGATTGCAGCCTCCTTCAGTTGTGACGAATGACCAGCCTGTATTCGGCTAACACATACCCGTTCTGGTCGGTGCTGGGACACTTGTAAGGTTCTATTGTTTCACCTGCATCGGCCGAAGCCAGGGCCAAGGTGTTGGCGCTCCACTTATAGGGGTGGCCACGATCGGGCATAGGAGGACCAGTTCATTGTTTGCACTCTTCACTTGGTTAACTTTACTTCTTCACATATTCTCCTCGAACCCTTGCTTTCATTTGTGCGGGGAACATTTTTCCGGCCAGGGAAGCTACGTTGAAACTGTCGGCTATGGATGCCCCATTTCCACTGACGGGAGTATCGTTCACAAGCACGATTCGGTTCAACCTGAAGCCGGCAAGATATCGGAGGATGTCGACTTCGATCTCTCCATGGTGCACAAGAGGGTGAGCACAACAAGACAAATCGCACTGTTGTGTGCGTGTTGCTTGGCTTGGTATGTTGTCCAAGCACGAGCAGCAAATATTCCGTAGACATATGTGAGCCAGCTGTACATTGTCTTCGCTAGACATTATACGGACCTCCCAAGTCAGTGCCTTTGAATGCAAGACTCCGATCTAAGGAGCGAACACTGAAAAATACTTCTGCATCTCCCGGACAACATAATAATTGCGATCGGCCCAGATTTACTCGGCTTGCCTGGTGGCCACCACCTACGGCAAGAATACTTTCTCCGCCCTTCGAAGCATCCAGCTTCGCATACTCGCTCCGTCGCATCTACTGTCAGATTCACTGGAGAGGGAGATTGCGAGGGTCGTCTTCTCCCGGGTACGTTGTTTCAAATGTGGTGGCTGTTGTTGTTGTTGCTCCTGCTGCTGCTGATGCTGCTGCTGCTGCTGCTGCTGTTGTTGTGTTGTTCCTTTTGTAACTTGTCGTTGTTGTTGATAGAAAATCATTTCCCACGAACCTTCTCCTGTCGATATATCAGGCATGAAACACGACCACCTCCCATCAACAACCACGCCAACAGCAGATCAATATTCTTCAGAGCGATTGAAACAACAAACATTCCACGTTATTCCGACAATGCTCCCGGCAGGAGGGTTGTTTCGGGAGGAAGCGAAACGGCAGCAGTTTACCTAGCCGACAATCAAGCATGCCCAACGTTGTAGTCCTCGGCGATATCAGGAGACTTCTTTCTCAGGCTGCGGCAGTAGGGGGTGATGTGGGCGGCGGACCTCCCGGGGTAGGAGGAGAGCCAGGAGCGTGGAACCTTCGAGCACCAAACGTCCTCGCATCGCACGTAGATACACCGCAGGAGGTAACTTTACACGTTCGTTCCGTAGGATCGCTCCCAGTTCCCGGCCGTTCAGGCTGTAAACGTTTTCGTGGGATAGGTTCGACTATTTCGTGCTTCGCGCTGTGGATAAACATATTCTCGTGAAATGGTGCCTTTCCTGACGGCATCAATCCACCGGGGGGGGGGGGGGGGGNGGGGGGGGGGGGGGGGGGGGGGGGGGGGGGGGGGGGGGGGGGGGGGGGGGGGGGGGGGGGGTGCCTTTCGATGGCGAGGGTGGTGCTGTAGAATTTTGCGGGGTACGTCAGCAAATGCCCTGGAGGAGTACACGGGGTGGTGTACGGGCAATGGTGTTCATTGTTATCTAGGTTCAAGACTAAACAGGGTAATGCGGCAACAATCGGCTCAAAGTCTTTGAGGACATCGAGGTTTATCGAGAGATCAAACAGAAAGCCGGCAGAGCATGCCACGAGCGTCAAACCGCCAAGCTTTCTGAGAAGAACCATCCGGTATCTCGGCAATTACTACATGTTTTTGAGGACACTAGGAAGCATCTAAGGTACGTAGGGCTGCCCTGGGTCAAACTTGCGAGCTCTGAGAACATCAAGTTTTTGCGATCCGTGTAGTGTTCCAGGACAGACTATTTTTTTATCCGGCTCCCCTGGCGAGCAATCATCGCATGTTCTTTACAGACTTAGCAGTTTTGACCAGGCAAATATGATAGTCCGTTCCGCAGTACCTGGGGTGCTGCGAAAAAGTGAGCTTTCGGGCCGCCACAAATAGCTTATATCGCATATGTGCTGTCGGACAATTTTCTGGCATTGGTTGAACAGGTGATACCTCTCGTCCAGTGCTATCTGCGGGATTGGATTCCCTCAATCGAAGTCATAGGACAGGAACTCCTGATCAGGTAGCGTGGTCGTTTCCCATTCGTTGTTTGTTAATGATACTCATTGTCAAGCTCGGCTATACACTGCGTAGTAGGGGCTGCTGGAGCCGTAGAGCAAGATGAGAAAAGCTTCAACACTCAGTGATGAGTGACCCTCTTCTTCATGCACTCCGACGTCGTTCGCCATGTCCAACGTCGGCCCCATATGCATGAAGACCACGAGGTTCACGCAGAACCGGGTTCGTTTTGTGAAAGGGCTTGAATTTGTCACAAACGCCCCCCCTTGGCCAGGCGTGTCTACGATATCGTCAGCTTTCTCCCCGTCGGGGATCTCGAGGCGATGAAGGCTGATTGGGTGAAAGCAGGGACCTTCGGGGTCACCAAAGAGCTTTTCCTGGGAATAATGCTGCGGGTGAGGAACGTTCGGCGGTGGCTTGGGGAATGACAAGCGGTCCTTGCCATTCCGAGGGAACTTCGCGATTAAGTAGTAGTGCCTCGTTGGTGTAGACCCAACGGACGTTGGGCATTGCGCAGAATCTTGCGCAAATTCGACGGCTCTTGTGCTTCTAGGGTAAACCCAGCGCAGGTGCGTTGTTTCGTGACGAAGGAAGGGGATGAGTCGGGGCGGACTCCGCTGGCCCATTTTGAGGCGGAATGACGTTCTCACTCCGACCAGAGTGGGACCATTATTCCTACCTCTCCCTTAGTCTTCAAGTCTTGAGACTGCGGCGGTACCGCTGAGGGACCTGATGAAGCTGCGTGAGGGTGGTTCTGTCGGAATAGGGTTAGCACCTGCTCCGGAGGCTGGAGACATCAAACCACCACATTGTTGGGTTTCCTTCCATAGTTCCAGCGGCGTCACGTTGCACCAGGTCCTGCTGCGAGCACATGTTCCTCTCCGGGACGAGCGCCAGCGCTTGGAGCTGACGAGCCTCCTCTCCGACCTATTTGACCAGATATCGCGCACAAAGAGGTGAAAGACAAGCGATGAGCAACAGTGGTCGTCTTTCGTGTTGGCACGGCGGTACTTCCACATGTGTCTCTTCATGAATGATGGCGTCAGTTTTCCGACCACCGGCATCCTCATGTCACCGTTGGAACTCTCCTGGCGGTTTCGACACACTTTGTTTGGTGCTTGATTGCGGTGAATGCGGGGGTCGCCGAGTGTGATTGCTCTCACTCTTCGTCCTATTTCCGTCAGCTTGACGAGGTGAAAGGTCTCAAAAAGTCACGTCAATTTCAGGAGATGTGCATCTGTAGAGGATGATTTGCTGCAGAATGTTCGCATGCCATGAACCAGTGTCTTCGTTCCAATACTCAACCAATTAAAATGAAAGAGAGTCTAGTGCGAAAACCACGACGCGCGCGTACCGCGGGAAAGGCGTAAATATTTACCCTATCCCCAGAACTCGGTCAAATCTATGTCACAGCGCTGAACAACGCCTGGGAATCTTTCTTTGTCTGTGTTGGTGGTCCTAACAAACCAAAATAAGCAGAGATGGAGCAGAGGCGTTCACGGGATTAAGGTCGGGAAAGGATGTGCTCACATGGGAACAGTTTACCACCTTTTGGGTTGAGGCAGCGACGATCAACACTCATTCGCAGGTAGGCGCGGCCCCGTGCTTGTGCACCGATGCCATCAACGTTCCTGCAATAGGATTGATCGAGTTCTTTGCGGACACTCGACTCTACGGTTACAAGCATCGCATGGCTGTGGACGGAGTGAAAGGTGGCTCCCTGGACGGTCGTGTAGGCAATCGGAGTTTCTTCCAAGGCCAAGAACATTGAAAACCCCACTATCCACCCAGCAAGTCCTCACCGGTCTAGCAGCTCAGTAGTCATCAGATAGCCAATATTTTGAACCCGCTTCTTGCTGATATCCACGTCGTTCCAAATTCACTCTGAAGGTTCCCCTTAGTCAAACAATCTAACAGCAACCGAAAGGTCAAACATGGGGATATCTCGCTCATCGACCGCCACATCATATTTCGCTCGACTCAGGCCGTGCGGTGTTGGGCCGACGAGACGCTGCAGTGGGAGATGGACTCGAACTTTGAGTTGGCCGTGAGGAAGCCGACGAAGTTGATAAGTCTGCCTCTCATGCACCTCGTCGTGGGCCTCGAGGAACGAGGAAGCTACGTCAGGTAGAGGAGATATATGGTACACGTCAACGGACTATTGCTGACTGTGCAATAACCTTTCTGCAGAACCGGCGAAGCTCGTTGTTGATCTTCGACCCATGCGTCTCACGGCTCCGTTCGAAACTCAAGCATTTCCATGCGCTCCAGGAATTGGAGGTTCTTCTCCCTATGAGCACCTTAGGAGCCCGTTGATGATCATGAATTTTGAATAATCTATGTGCCATCTGTTTGCTAGTTTTTCCAGTGAAAATCGGACTCAGAATGAAGGAACTCAGGGCAGATACACAATGTAGGGTATGGTAGACCTCGTTGCCAAAGAAACAATGCAAGCGTGGACCATGCAACGGATCACAACAACCGTTTGGCCTGTCGTTTCGGTGTGTATCGACAGCATTCTCAACGGACATACCGGACGGCTACACGTGACCCTATGCCCAAGCACTCTACAGACCGTCACAACCGGAGGGCTCAACCCTCACGAGTCGTTCCTCACGGTATTGGATGTCGAGTGCATCGACACCAAGGTGAGAGCAAACGGGAGTGGAGGGGACTGGCGACGTCTTTCCAGGGCATAACATGTGGCCGCTACCAAGCGATCAGTTTTATTGATTCATTATTTCTAACTTGTGGTGGCCGAGTGAGACTCGAGTGTAGATAGGATGAGCTGAATATGGCTGCAACCACGTTTTTGAGATGAGATGCACAGGGTGATCCATTTCATTTGAGACTGCTGCCTAATACGCATTCCGCACGCTGTGCTTGACCTGCGGGCGTTATCAGCCACCTGTACGCAACACCGTAGAGCAGTAAACTCTTTCACACAGACAACGTAAAACTTGAAACATTCCGCACACAGGGCATCGTCGTCATCTCATCAACGGACCATGCCATATCGGTGTGGCACTACAACCATGGAAGCGAGAATGCAATCTGGCGCTGCAGTTTGCACAGTCGATCCGCCCAAATCTTGATCACCTGGGTTCCTCACGAACGAGGGTTTCTGGTATCCGGTGAGCCCGAAAGACTTTGAAGACTGTTGTCCGATGTTGTCTGAAATATCAACAGATTCAGAAGGTTTCTATCCCTCGAACGCGTTTTCAAGGAGTACAGCCTAGCGGTGGTTCGTCATGCACAACTGATGCCATGACGTAGTATTCTCCGACCGCTTTTGCGCGTTGGCAACACAGAGTCGGTTTGTTGCAACAAGCAGCCATCGGAGCGGCCTCAAAGAGAGACAAAACTTGATTAATATTTCCTTCAATATGCACACCTGCCGTCCCACACGCGTGCCGGTGTCAGCTGGGGTCGACCACGAGGTGACGGCGTGGTGCGTAGACAAGCAGCTACGGCTGGCCGTCATGCAGGGCCACCGTGCCAGAGTCACGGGCGTGACGTACATCCCTCAGCATGGACAGTTCGCCACGTGCGCCTTCGACAAGACGGTTCGACTTTGGGACGCGGACCACTTTGCTGCTGTCGCCGAGGTAGAAGGAGTGCTTGCTGAGAACAGTGGCCTGTATCGTCGCGAGGGTGGGAAGAAGGAGTATGGTCGCCTCCGATTCGTTTGATGCCACTATGGAGTTCGTTGGAGTACTTCGAGGGAAATTTGTTGCAAGATGATGCACCTGGTTCGCTTACGGCATTGGTAAGGCTTCGTTCAAGTGCTCAATCAGGTACGATTTTTTAGCTTCGGATAAGAATCGCTGCTGATAACGTGCGGATCGGCAGTACCATGGAATTTGACATAGAGCTATCTAAAATGTTTCATGCATGTGCCTTCGTGTGTCCTGAATGCTTGTAGATAAAATGTCGAAGCCCCGTCAAGTTCGTGGATGCCCGCGGAGACCTTGTTCTCTGCATCACGCTGGAGATCGAGGCTCATGTAAGTTACACCCACGAAAATAATGCCTCCGCCACTCGTGCTTCCACCGGCGTGATCAGACTGTGCCATGGTCATGGGACTCGTGACGTAATCATGGTGCCACTTTCCCCCCGTCTCAACGCCGATATATGTGGAGCTCTGTGGATGT
Source organism: Ectocarpus sp. CCAP 1310/34 (assembly GCA_902602495.3). Classification (NCBI taxonomy): domain Eukaryota; class Phaeophyceae; order Ectocarpales; family Ectocarpaceae; genus Ectocarpus; species Ectocarpus sp. CCAP 1310/34. The sequence continues at coordinate 7,631 of CACKRE030001003.1, forward strand.
GTCCGGTTCGCTTGGACGTCTTGCCACCTAGCTATGTCTCCGTCTTCTGAATCAACCCATCCGTGTAGCGGGTTTACGGCCGATGACGGCGTCTACTTCAGTGGGGCAGCGTAGAGTCTCCAACTAACTCATTACACGCTTCCCTTGCCTGCCCGAGTGGAACAGCTAAGTGAAATCCACCTCCTCTTTCCTCCTTTGATTCCGACTAACGAACAGGTTCTGAGTGTTTCAACGCGACGTCCATGGTGCCGGCTTATCGGCCACAACCATCTCATCGTGGGGGGCTCAATGGTGCACTTTGTCGACGCTAGGCAGGGCAGGCAAACAAGAGCAATCACGGGTGATCTACGGGGAGAGTTTTTCATCTGGGACATTGGAAACGCTGAGGTGATGATGCTGCAAGCGAACCGCAAAACGTTCCCTAAGATGTTGATGGACAGCAGTTACTAAGCCTTTCGCGAAGGAAATCTGCCCGGATATGTGCTTTTAACTGACGAACGCACACTAAACGCTGTTGTCTGCAGGCGAAGAACGGGTGCGCCGAGGTGATGCAGACGTTCTGCGTCTACACTTGGCGACCGAACTTGGGCGAGATTGTGGGTTTCGAGCGATATCACCGGCACGTCTTGGCTGGTACCGGCAGCAATAAGGTGATTAAGACGCGGGGGGTCGTACGAGCAGGAAGTTCGCTGAAGAGGCTATTCTCAGGCCAAGATCTGGGACATGACTTGATATGTGCGCTAGGCCAAACCGAACTGGTTGTGCTTTGCCCTTGTCGTGTTCCGTCCAACGCTCGATACAATATATCAGGAAAATAAGCGGGAGAGGTGTGTAAGGACTGTTGTGACGGTGTTGGGGCCTCGTGTCGTTGCCTATGAGTATTCCTTTCGTACCTATTCAATCTGATTGAAGCCATACTACTTCGTACGGTGACATTTTGCATGGGCCTGGCACGGCCTGAGCCACGATAAGCCCACTGCTGCTACGGTGGTGTTAAATATATGCTATGTGCCCTTCGCTTAGTGTACATTCCTGTTGGTCTGCCCCTTCCGCAGTACGGCAGAATGCCATGTGCGCCTTTCGAACGCATCCCTCGGTTACAACAAGATGGCACACACGCGTCAACCCCCTAGGCACAATCCAACCGGTCGGAGAAAGCCTCGGATAGCAGCATGTCTCACGTGTGGCCAGACATCGTGGTGCGAGGCGTCGGTGGCACGATGGTAGTGCGAACGCGACAACTTGTCAAAGACGCCAGGGCCGCCAACGTTCTCGTTTACAACGGTGGGTACGTGTATTTGTAGCTCTCACCCGTTTCGATGTCCTTGTGGCAGCAATATCGTGGTGTAGCTCACCGTAGGCTTCTTTCACAGCCACAATGCCCGAAACATGGCGAAACTGACTTTTTCCGCGTCATTCTTTTGATAGGGCGGGTCTCGTTCTGCACTGTGCGTTCTCGGTACAGTGTGGAAAATACCACCTGTGAAATTGTGGATCAAAGATAGGAAATCCCTCACCTTGTTAATGGTGTGAGTATTACCGGGAACCGACTACTCTGCCAGTGAATCGGCTGAGACACAGCAGCGGTACTTCTAGCTCCCACAACTACTACCGCCGAGTATATGTCCATGAACATGGTGCTGCTCTCATGGCGATTTATGTTTCCCGTCCCTTGCGTGCACGTACCCTCTCTGCCAACCGCGACCAAAAGACAAATCGATGGACATCATCGCTTCGACGGGACAGCACCTCCGCTTTTGGAACCTGCAAACCAGCGAACCTCTGAGAATGATAGCCTCCCCGTGTCCCCAAGGCATCACGGCCATGACAACCGACAAGCCGGACCCCAAAAAAATCTACCTCGGCACGTCGGACGGAGGGATTGCGGTTGTACACATTGTGACCGGGCAGGTGAGCTAGGCGCGCCGTCGCCCTTGCTCATGTGATGTCACCTCTAGAGGTTCTCGGGGCTTCAAACCCGAATGCATTGTGGGATCCCGGCACTTCCTACGATTGCGTTGGTTCACTTGGTATTCTTGCCCATTGTGGGAGCTGGGCCTTAGCGACCGATGTCTGAGGCCCCAGACTGACATGATGGTCGACTGATATGAACAACGCGATACACAAACATTATGGGACGTCCTTTCAACAGCTGCTGTTCGAGGCTAAGAATGCCCACAACGGGGCGGTGGTGCTCGTGGTCGTGTGCTCGGTATCGCGAGAGGTGGTGTCGGTTGGGGTCGATCGGCGAGTAGCGGTCCACCGCGAGAAGGCTAATGGCCTCGGCCTCGTCCAGGCAGGGGAAATAGAAGAAGCACACAAGGTGATGATCTCCGCTTGCGCGATCAGCCAAGATGCGCAGCTGATCGCCACGGCAGCAGGGGGCGAAATTCGCCTTTGGCACAAGCAGGTGTGGTACCAGTGCTCTCCGTTCAAACTTTTACGAAATATGTTTGAGTCGCAGGTGCTGATAGTGGTATACTAGGCATATGGTCTGCAGAGAAGAAAACGAACACACACACACACACTTCGGGGATCGGCACATCGTGCAACACCTAAACCCTGACCCTAGCCCTAAGTACGACCCTCGGTCCAGGTGGCGAGACCTGGATGTGTCGACCTTGCGATACTCCATGTACTGGCGCAACATTTGTAAGCAACGTGAACTTGCTCAGAATGACACGATGGATGAATTAACTACAGCCCAACGGAATGTTTTGTGGTGTGTCGCAGGACCTCTCGTTCCAAGGCGGGATCTCCGACCTCGACGCGGACGTACTCGGCTTGGTCTTCCTGCCGGGGACGGCATGCCTGCTTGCCAGCGATTCGGGGGGTGATGTCGTCTTGTGGGTGACTGAGTTCAGCAAAGCAGCTGGAGAAGCCCGCGCGGGCAACAAAACAGCGCCAAGTGGACCAAGGTCGATACCGTCGTCATCGGCCGTACCAGATATGCGCGGAGCAAAGGCAACCCCGCCCAGTGACGTAGAAGTGACGGCACAATCAGACTCGCGGCCAAATATTCACACAAGTGGGGCCCGCTCTGCACCGGCTTGGGAAGCTGATGAAGAGTTTATAGGAGGGGACGGGGACGGACAGGGGGGCAGTGCAAATGACGATGCTGCTGCAAAGGCAGGCGCTGGGGCACGTGGGCCGGACGGCGTCAATGGCAGCAAGGCTGGCAAGGAGTGAGTTACCCGCCCTGTTTTCGCGGGTGACTGCTTCCCGCCTGCTGTGACGTGGTGTAGTGGTGGCCCGTCAGGATTTCGCTGTGTTTCTATCAAAAGAGCGAGGGAGAGAGGCTTGCGAAGTGGTTGCGTTGGAATGCTCCGGGCATAGGTACGCCGTGTAGCTCGGCCCTGAACGGGTTTCAAACGGCGTGCTCATGTTCCCCAACGGGTACGTCATTAACCAATTTCTTCCCGTGCCACGACGAATTGCATCTTGTGGTGTCTACTGCGGCGCCTTCCTCTCTTAGCCGTCATTCGACCGTTCAAGACCAACAATGTCATCTTCAGCGACCTTTTACCGAAGTTTTCATAGTGAGTTTTTCCAAGGAAATTGTCTCATCCTCCCGGGATGCTCAACCCCCCCCTCCTCCCGGCAGGCTCCTTTCGAATGCTGAGTTGTCCGATGACTCCGAAGCGATCTCGGCCGTCGACAAAAACAACCCAAGGGAGGAAAGGTCCACAAAACACACGGAAGCGACAACTGCTTCATTTCCACAGGCACACAACAAGGTGGGAAGGAGAGTATGTCCAACCTCGCCTGACAGCGCTCAACGACCGAAAGCAGAATGACGTTCTTACTGGCATTTTGTGACTGATGCGTGTCTCTGTCAGAAAGCGAAAAGCGTCAGCGGGTCATTTCGTCTCCAATTTCAGAAAGAATTGCTGTACGAAAAAGATGCGTCAGTTATATTGCTTTGAACATGCTGTTGCCTGTGCTGGTGCACGCCGAGGGGCAGGCGAGACCACCGCACCCTTCCGTTGCCACCGCCAAGCGACAAACGGGGTCTTGCACCCTGCGGCCTGGGCTGCTCCTTTCAGGCAGGCGGGTGAACCAAGCACACAGGTCGCTCGACGACGAACAGTCCCACAACCAACTGCCGCAGCAGCAGCCAAGCCCGGTGTACGAGATGCATCTTCACAGCATGTACGACGACCGCAAGCCCGCGGAATCGCCACAGCAGCAGAAGAGCAACCACGGCTCCGACGGCAAGCCTTCCCGCGACACAAGAGAAGATGACACTAGGACGACAACAGGGGACGGGGCGAGCGCGAACAATGCAGCGGCGGCGTCGGGCGAGCAATCCACTGACGAGTGCTCGGAAAGTCATGGTACAGATCGAGCGGAAAGGAGAACCAAGCAAGTGATTGTGACCGGAAGCGCAGGAGGGTGGATCGAGGTCTGGGAGGCGAAAGGTCTTTTGGCTACGGCGGGCGTAGACGAGTGAGTATGCGCCGGTCAAACCCCGCAGAACCTTGGATGCTGTAGAGCAGGCAATCATGACTCTGTTGGGACGAAACCAAGCCAACAAGAAATAATCCTGCTGGCATTTGACCACCTACGCAAACAAACACGGATGTCCCCTGCACCGGTAAATGTCGAATTGTTGCCGTAGTCGAAATCGGGTACCCCCTTGACAACTGAGGTAGCGGCGGGTTGCCCATGCCGTCGACACCGCTAAACTGAGACAGGGAGGCAATGGCGGCCAAGCTGCAACGGCGGCAGCCGCAGGAAAGGCAAGGGGTGCACATCCAGGCCACCAGGGTTCGTCGCTCGGGCCTGACATGTTGTACGCCGTCGGCTGCATCTGAGTTTGTCGGGGGAAGGTGCGAGAAGCGATGCCTTTTCTCTGTACGGCTTACCACCCACTTACGCCCAGTGCAGGGGGTAAGGTCGATTCTTGAAGCACTTCCCAGGAGGCGTATTCCAACGCACGGCCCAGTGTTGGCCGTACTTGGTGGCTGTATTCGCCTTTCAAGAGGTTTGCGAGCCAGAGCACGATAGAACGTTCGTCAGCGGCAAACATTCATCCTGTGTGACCCCGGCTGATACGTCATAAAAGTACCGAAATGTGTAGTATGACAGCAGAGGACATGGGATGGAGCTTCACAGTGACAAATACAACAAGCTTTCGGTACAAGGGTTTGCGTCCGACCTCCTTAGGCTACCGCACTCTCCTACATGTGCCTTTTCCGGTGCTTGTGCCTATCCGTGTTCCAATCAGTACGAAAAGCGCTCTCGAAGCGTTACATCCCGTTCCCCCCTCCCTGCGATGGGAGGCGCATCGCGGGAGCCCGGTGTCGACTCTGTGCGCGCTCGATAAGACTCCGCTTGTGGTGACCGCTAGCACCGACAGCACCATAAGGCTATTCTCTCTCGCCGACGTCCAGGTGATTTCAATGGTGGAAAATGTCCTGTTGTGTGAGAGTTTGGAACAAAACTCAAGAGAATTTTTGCGGTTGGCAAGATCCAATCCTATCGAGGCAACGCATCTAGGAAACATTTGGCAATGTTGTCAAATTCGGCAAACGCCCTGTCTGCAAGTAGAGCAAACCGAACCGAAGAAGCTCACCACTCAGGCAAATGCCTCTTACTTTTTGCTTGACCGCTGGCGCCTTGCTGCAACATTAGGTGGGAGCTCAGCCGTTCAAAGCCGCCAGAACCCTGGGAGAAATCGATATGCGCGACACGGAAAGTGTGCGTATCGATCGCGCCGAGATGTAAGACGGGGTGTGAATGAATAGTAGGCCAAAACCGACACATTTCCGCTATTGCACGATGACTCCTCCGAAACAAGGCCGTGTGTCGGCTTCGTCGCCCGAAAAAGTTTCCCCGCAAGCTTCCTCTACAGCAACTAGCGGTTGTTGATATTCAATGAACATAAGACGGGCATTTAACGATACACACGACGCTCGTGTTACCGTGATAGAATCGGGACAACATAGCCGTCACGACCAACTACTTCATTCGAAGTTCACTCTTTGCCCCAGTCGATTGCACCTCTCCCTCACTCCCGGCCAAATCATCATCCGCCCTTCCTCTACCGATTAACTAGGTGGTCGTGCCCGAGCCTTACCGCTGCGGATGTCAGACACGCCACAGAAATTGCGGCGTATCGCGCTATCAGCCAGAAAATCTGCACCGAGTTAGAAGATCAGGTGATTGCACCCAGTCTTTTCACCCCTGCTGCACCCTCTTACACGGAACTCACGCCCGGTGGAGTTGCTGGCGAAAACATTCCGGCGGCGAGCCAATCGGCAGCCAGCACGGCAGGCCGCGGGCCCAGCCACGCCGCTTCCCTTCTGGAGGTAACCGAGCAGGGGCGGCCGCCATCGATAGCCGATCATCGAAATGCGGGTGGAACTACGTTCCTAACCGCTGTTCAACATGAGCCAGAAGGTGGTGCCGCTGACTTTGGTCGCCATGGTGACACGGGCAACCAGGACAGCCTTTTTCCGGGCAGAGGAAACCATGGTCGTGTTCACGTGGCGTACTGTGCGCCGGACGACCGTTTCGCTGGCGTATTTGCCGCACCGGTTGCTGCTGCTCCTTCTACCCAACCGGGAGCCGTCACCACCAAGGAAAACCTAGCCGGCGGCGGCAAGGGCGGCATGGAGGATCGCGATTGGCAGAAATTGATCGATGGCAACGCCGCAGACCTGGGATTTAGAAAGCCGGCGGCGGCGGAGCTAGGGTCGACTACGGCTAAGCCGACCCGAGGGGAACCGGCGGCAGACAAAGCGGGCATTGTCGGGCATTCGGTAGAGGGGGCGGCTCGGAGAGGATCGGACAGCCTGTGGGACCGGGGACAATCTCCGCCGGACTCCTTCGACAAGCAAAGGATGACTCTCACAAGCGCCCGGTGAGCTGCTCACGAGAGTGTTGTTGACATGGCTGTTTCGGCCCGACACCTGCCACAAAACTGAAGGGTTCGGTATGTGTTATAGCGCTAAGAAGGCAATAAGGCTAACTATCCGTGGGCCATAGCCCCCCCTTCCCCCCCTCCTGCGTTCGGAGGGATTTCTCTGCTCTTGACCCATTTCATCCGTGAAGCGACGACACTACCCATGCCCTCTCACCGGCCACCGCCTGCTGCCAAAAATCAACCTCTGCCAGCGCGGCCAAGAATCACCTGGGAAAGGTCCTCTACGGGAACATGTATCACGAGATCAAGTCCGGCGCCGCATGTAACACCCTGGTGATGGAGTACGTTCACCGAAAGAACACGCGGGGTGATGCCGTGATAGACACGGAGGTGTCTCCTTTCTTGAAGGAAAACTTAACGGCCAGATTGCCTTCTTTAGCAGAACGACGGCGACGACGAAGACGCCAAGTCAACGGCGGTGCAAAGGCTTCCAACTCCGTCAACGGTGCCCCAGCCTCGGCAAAGAGCACCGGTGGAAGGGACACGTTGCAATCTAATTCATGGTCGCGAACGGGTGGAGGCACTAACACCGGAACTTCTGCGAGCACGGATGAAGCTAGGGAAATGCTAGGGTTAGAGCGTAGCACGGGGGAAGGAGGGTCTCCGGGGAAAACATCCGGTCCTGACATCGTCGAGAATCAAGCGCAAACGCAGCAAACCTTAGAGGAATGGCACGGGCACCCCCGAACCCACACAGGCAGTGCACACGGAAGGCTTCCCAATAGAGATAGTGGCGTGGACAACAGCGACGGCAACACTGGAAAGCGGGTGCAACGCCGCCCTCGCTTCAACTCACCCATTAGCAGTGGTCCTACCAAACAAAACATCGAAAATAGGGCAGTGGCTACCGATCAAGATCATACAGAATCACGGAGAAGCGTCAGGGGAATGGAGCCTCAACATGAACACGCCGCATCACCCATCCTTGCCTCAGGGCGAAACCTGGCCATTATCAAACAAGAAGACAATCATTGTTTTTCGAGAGGCAACCACAGCAACTACAGACCAGTTGCTGTTGGTCGCAGAGATGGAAGAGTGGGACGGAGAAGGGGTGCGGAGATGAAGAACGATCATGAGGCACCGGGCGGTGGCACGTCCTCTTCATCGATGGATTTGCGGCAGGGTCGAAGGCAGATCACGACCTGTGCGTCGCTCACGACACTCTCGCTGCAAGAGATGGAACAACGAAAAGCATATTCCGGCAGCCGGGGTGCCGGCGAAGACGCTTTAGATAGGTGCTTAGTGGGGGGGGGTCTGCCCCCTACTCAATGTGGTGCAGTAAGAAAGCCAACGTGTACACAGAGCACTGTCTGTGTTCTTGCGGTTTATACCGGGAGCTTGTTGTTGTGTCGCAAACAGTCCTACCTTACCTGCCGATACCACAAATCACATGGGGTTACATAGAAACTTGAACGTGTGTAAAACGTACGAGCTCCGCCTTCGTGTCTTCGTCCGTTACTTTTGGTGAGGGTGTGTTTTATCAACAACTACCGTAAATGAACATAATAATTTGATTTAGGCAGGATATACCCAAAAGCTCTCGACGGAGCCTCCTTACATCAGGCTGCCCAGCCCTTCGCATCTTGGATCATATCGTTTCATTCCGTTCCTGGCTCCTGCCGTCGTTTCTTCTGTACTTGACCTCTTCGGCCGTATGCATTCCTCACGCAAAAACGCACTAGCCTGCTCCACCTGAAGTTAGAGCTGGGAGATACGTTGAGCTCAGGAGGACGAACATTGACGAAGTGTGCCTCCATGCCATCTGCTGATCTCAAGGAGCGCTGGAAGGAGATGCAGGTGATTAATTTCGAATGGTCGGGTTGATCCTCTTAGCATCTCAACACTCGCTGGTTAGTCCTGGAGGCATGTCCCTGTCCTCCTCCTATTTACTGCCAATGATATTCCTTCGCCACGTTGGATGACGTGGATATTTCTGTTTTTGTTTCTTTCCTGGGCTTGTACATCAATGTGGTGTGAAGACTTGCAGCTTGCTACTGGCGGGCGGGCAGTCATCGTCTTCCACGTACGAAAAGATCCTACACTACTTCCAAGCAGCACTAAGCAACACTCTCGGATGTCGGACGTCGGATGTCGGATGTCGGGTGTCGGATCTCAATCTAAGCACTTACTTGACCAATGTATCGTAACTTCCAATCTCCATACACACAATTGTTCGATGTTTCTTCTCCCGATCAAGGAACGGTTCGATATCGCCGTATCTCCGGGTCACCTGGATGGTTCAGCGACAAAGATGGACGAGAGCACGCTCAAGTCGCAGGTATCACTCGTACGTGATCAGTTGAGAGGGGGGGTATTCTGTCTCAGGGTCATTGTTTTTGCTCTGCGCACCACGGACCGCGAAGCAGGTCGAGTCCAACAAGCTCGAACCGTACGGAATAAGGGATGTTAAATATTCTCCAGCGACGAAGTAGGCAAGACACTGGCAACGGCAGACCCTCGCTTCATGTCCGCTGCCCGTGCGCATGTTGTTGGGTCCTGTGGTTGGTGCAGTTTTATCTTCCGCCAACCACATGAGGTGCACATCATGGTTTCCGGTCGTCCTCTGTGTCAGGTTGAGACCGGGGTGTGTGTGGGCTGAATAGGCACCACCCTGAAGACAACGCCTGTTTCTGCGCACCACTGTCCTAGAGAGAATCTCACACACGGCATAGATTGCGCGTTAAGATTGAAGCCGCCTTGCGCACATCGTCCTCTGCTAACACCAACCATACGATGCACTCAAGGTCTTGCTACGCCGGCTCCCCATCAACTCGGCCCTATTGGCTTGTTTTCTCGTGCCCGTCTTCGTCCCCGAATTACCCAATACTTCTCTTCATAAAGCAACTCTGTGCTGCATCTCATGTCGTACATATTCTTCAAGAATCTCCTGAAACCGTGCCCTGGGAGGCGATGCGTTCAAGGAAACCTCAACGAGAACGCACGGCCACGCAATAGGCACGACCAGTCTTCCACTGTTCTCGGTGTCTGAGGCGACCCCGTGGGGATAGGTGTGACATTTCGAGCGATTGCAAAGAGCGTGGCTGCCGAAGGCGCGGAAGGTGGCCGCTCATCGCAACCACATACTGCAACTGAGACGGCCATTGTAGTTCTCCAGTCAGGCAGGCATTGCTGTTCACTTGGTGCTGCACACTGCCTCGTTGCTCGCTTCCTCTGGTGATGCAATCGTCGACACTTTTTCTTACCGCTAGCAGACAAAATCCTCGGTTGGTGCGTACATCCGTCGGCGAGTGAATCCGTCGGAAGGATCTCTGGCGTCGAGGTTCAAAGAGACTAACGAGGCCCTTCTTGGCGTGGCCAACTTTGGGACGTACACCAGAAGCGAGGTGGAAACCCTGGGCGGAGTCTTCCTATTGTTCGCCAGGTAAGAACGGCTATGGCAGGTCTTTTCCGGTATCTCAACCTCGAGCCGCAGTATGGCGTTGTCTGCTGCGGGAACCAAGCGAAGAACTCATCCTGGGTAATATTACGTGTGGAATGCTTAACGTTCGGGATATGGTCGACAGGGACCGAGGTGAAAGTCGGTAGGCACGTTCTCCAGGTTCGCAATAAAGTTGAGGGAAAAAGTTCATGCAGAGATTTTCGTACTCGTTCGAACCCACGCGCGCACCCCTGCGCATCCCCTCCAACGTTCACCGCGGTAGGGAGGGGTTCCGCTTAACGTACGACATGTGGCGAAAGGCCATGCTAAGCAACAACGGGGTTCGGGTTCTCAAAGGTCTTCAGTTTGGCATGCTCGACGAGGACAACGACGGGGAAGTATCCTTGGCCGACATCACCAGGGCGGTCTTCCGGAGGGCGGGCAGCCGAGATCTTCATCGCATTCGTCGATTCCTCGAGGTGCTCGTTGGGGAAAGTGACTGCATATTCAACTGCGCACCACTGTTTTGGGAGCCTACAAAGCGGCTGAGACATGATCTATTCCGTCAAGCGACTGACACGCAGCAATTTACCAACGGACACATGAGTGTGGGCTGGTACGCTCTGAGCGCCTACCATCGGAGGTAGGGTCAAGTTTTACTCCGCTGTATGTAAACCCCGCCGCCCCAACCCTTTCATCTCGTCAGTTGTGGCTGAACAGAGAGCGGCAGAAGCACCAACGACGTCAAGTGAACAAGGCCCTCAAAGAGACGCGAGGTTCCACGGTCCAACTTTCTGTTGGCACGAAAATGCGCGGTTCAACTTTCCGCCAACCAGGTACGACTGGAGATTTGGCTAGCGTGGGGAAGTAGACCTAACGGTCCCGCAAGTGAGCTATGTGCGACCTTTGCAACGTCTGTCACCGACGAGGTGATGGAGTGTGCCTGTACCCTTTGAGAACTCATGATAAACAAGGCGAATACTCATGCTTCGATGCCCCGACAGTATTTGGTTGCGTAGACATTGGTATCCGATACGATGTTGTTGTGCTCGTCTTCACATTATCTCCAATACGTCCCTTTGTCCGTACTGATCTAACACTTGATGCGGTCGATTCCCGTGGTCACAGGCTAACTTACCCTAATTTACAAACGGTATTTTCAAATATGGTGAGAATTATTGATGTTTGACGAGTGGCGACGCCCTCTGTATCCTCTGCATCTGATTTTTTCCTTCGCTCGGAAGAACGAAGGACAGTGCCCTGGAAACGACGAGTAACCATGTGCCACCTCTGTCAAGAAAAAAAAATGTGTTGCACCCTTGGCGCGTTCAAACCCCATCAGAATTTGTGCTTGTGTACATTTGTGTTATCTCGAAGGTGCGAGACGTCTTCTTCGATAATTGAACCCAATACCTGACGGGACAAAGTCCCTTTTTTCCGACGGGCAAGTAGTTTTTGCCGGGTCCTGTGTGGGTGCAACGTCGCAAGTAGAAAACCGCATCCATCTAGCACACATGCAGCGATACGGCGGGAGTCACAGATAATATTCTACATCGCTGTCTATCGTCTAACTTGATTCTCTCGCCCCCTTAAATTATCTATATTGGACTCGTGTCACCACAGGCTCTGAGGGCTTCGCATCTCCTCGAGAACAACGATGTACCAGATTGAGCTCCTCTACAACGCCGACGCCACTATCACCCGTAGACTCCGCATAGTCTTCGGCGTTCGTATGCCTGTTCTGACCCAGACGTTGTCCTGCCAGAGCGGTCCCGAAGCCTACATAGCTGTTGGCCCGTCTCACAGGGCGTGTGTTTGCTTGGATGTCTAGAGTCACGCACACCGAAATCATGCCCCAAGTCAGACCGCCCGCAACCCCGGCGTGCACTGGACCTAGTGCCTAGCCTGACCAAGGCATCCTCTACGAATGATGCCTTGGGTGGAGACTTGGAACATTGCAGTTTTAAGGAGAAGGCGAGCAGTCTTTCCACAGGAGAAGCGCAAGCCTTGAAACTGTTAGCTCTATGAAGAGGGGGGGGGTCTACTACGTTTTTCGTGTGTCATGCACAAGTGATCTGCGTATCATTGTAGAGTAATATTATTACTTCCTTTCAGTACATGACCGAGCCAGGTTCAAAGGCCCGGCTGTGCCCTTGTGCACTCCACGTGCCCTCTTGGTGAAATGCGTTGAGAAGTTGTACACGATACGCCATGCCTTCAGCAAGCAAGCACTTGTATGCTTACGGCCGACGTATTCAGCGATGACGTATGCAGAGAAGAAAGGCCTGGGCAAAACAAACAGAAAAACTACAAGCTCACCAATATGGAGGCCCAGTGATGAGGAAAAACATGCACCCACCTACAACGATTTTGCGAGGCTCACGTGTCCATGTCGCACAATGGTTGTGTACTGCTCTCCGAAAGCTTGAACACCCCGCCGGTCCGGCTGTAAAGACTGAGCCGTCCGCGTGCTTTGATACCCAAAACGACATCTATCACTCTTTGCGGTCCGCTTGGGGTTCAATGTTAGTTACTTGAAGATAAAATTACAACGTTCAATGGCACAGTCCCTGCCCGACAGACCAGGTTGGAAACGATATTCCTCCACTGGCGGTGCTCATCGCTAACGCAACGACCCTCTAGTTTCCTACAAACCTAAACGGTTTCTTCCGAGAGCTCAGGACATGCCACGAAAGATTCGGAGGCATGCGCTTGGTTAGTCGCCCACACCTGGTTCTTGCGCGATAGGAAGAAGGCCCTGAAAGTTGGAAAAAACTCAAAACAAACAAGAAACGCGCGATAGGCTGCATGGCGCCAGGGTGTCCCTGAAAAGATCTTTCACATGTAGGGAAGACGTGCCTCGCAGTCACATTATATTTGCGGGCTTGCTGGACGATGCCACCGCTGTGGGAAGGACAGAAGGAATCAACAATCCCAAAATCACGTTAGTCTCGTTCACGTTTCGAAGAATGGCCGGGACCAATCGTCGAGCTGACAGGCTTCACAAGGTGAGAACGAAGCTTGCAACTTTTAATGTCGAGGTGATGCCACTGCACAAAGACCGCGCGTGCTCGTGTTCGTTCGTTCGTTCGCATGTTTCTATCTCATGCTCGTGACTTTTCAAACGACCACGGTTTTGCGACATCGCCAAACACCCTGAAAATCCCTAGGCATGGAGGTATCGACGATACCTTTGGGCGAAGACAACGTAAACGCAGCTGCACCACAGAAAATATCACAACAGAAAACATTTCAGCAAGCATACGCTTTTGCCTGTGGGTTCTCCCTAAACACCAACTCCCGAAAAACCGCCACAGTACAGATAGAATGCTCAACGGTAAACTCAAGAACCAAGAAGGTGGATACCGTATCCCCTCGACCCCTCCTAATCTAAAAAAACGGTGCAAAAGTAGCAATTCATCAAATCAGAGCACACGAGCAGCAGCGGTGGCGATGGCAACGGCTTCCTCGGCCCTTGCCAACAGCGCCAGGAACGGGTCGTTCGCGCAGCACCCGAAGGACCCCAGCTGCGCGAGCTTCAGTTTTCCTATTCGAGGGCTGCGGATCCCAGCCGCAAACCTCGCCAGCAAGTAGGCGTCGTCGCAGGGGATGACTCGGTGGTCGTTCCCTCCGCCCGGTTCCAAAAGGAGATCGAGAACGCCCGCTCGCCAACGTTTGTCGATTTCCTCTTCCGAGATCTGCCAGCGTTCGAAGGAAGGGTTATCGACATCATTGCGACGATTTTACGTAGGGTAAAATTGTGACGTACGCTCATACGTTGACACCATCATGCATCGGAGAAAAAAAACATCACTAAACAACACGTAGTCCGGGGTACAAACCATACTCGGTCTTCGTATTTCCCAAGTTCTCCTGCAAGTGCCCTGGGGTCTGACTTGAATGCACCAGCGTCGTTGATCCAATTTCTCAGCAGACACAGCGACCCGACCATATTTCGCGAGCGGCCAACACAAATTGACGGGGGGTGGCGTGGTACGTACTGGTGTCCTCTAGTGCATTAGATATGCCCCCCTCCGATGTTTCTCCAGCGCTGGTCTTCGGTAAAAATCATTGATGAAGAGGAATGCCACCTCAGGTGGGGAGGCGATACCAAGGCCACCGAAACCGAACAATAACGGCCCAAAAGTCGGTGAAGATAAGCCGTGATACAGCTACCGCGGGACAAACGGAAAAAACATCCGTGCCGCCCGTTCCTATCTGATTTGGCACAGCGACCGCAAGGATGATGACCAGCTTCTGGATCATACCTGTGAAACGTAGCCTGGGCCGGCGAAATCGCTCCGTCCCGGCATGGTAGGAATGCGAAGTCAATGGTCTAACAACTACGGCATGCACGACCATGAGTACACCCCCACACCCCCACACGCTCATTCCTCCCGTGACCGCACCTGCGGAGGCGTTAAAACGTCGGAGAGGAGGGGAGCGCCACGTTCTGCTATGGTTACGGCGGCGGCAGCTCTCTCGTTCGCCACGGCTTCTGATATCGTTGCCTCCGAGTCTCCGAAGTACTTGGAGAGTCCCGAGCTCACCGCAGTCCCCTCCTGACTGCACAGTATCTCCATTACCTTTGGAACACATCGTAAACAACACAAGTTCGGAGGGTCAATTCGGCCAGCCTCGTGTACGACCTACGGATCAAAACTGCCTGAGATACTTATTCGTTATCAAAGTGGTCCTTTATTGGCAAACGGCTGGCTCTTGGGAGGGGCAAGCCATCTGCGCCCTCGACTACGACTGAGTCAAATTGGCCCGGGCGACTCTGCAATCTCAGGTCAACAATACTGCAAACTCTTCCAGGACCATGCCTGTCGTGCGGTTGCGTGCGTTGGTTTACCCTGCAGCGCCATTTGGCTCCAATACGGCACGAAGTGGAACGCACACAGACAGCAGGGGTCATTGGAAAACGAACAGGTGTCCATATAAAGAAGAAAGGCACGTTAACCGTTGAAACCCGACCCATCCGTCGATTCACACACTCACTGGCAACGCGAAATCCCAAGTGCCCCATCCGTTATCGTCACGCGTTTCTCAAGGGCTTCCTTTCTACTGGCTGCAGTGAGTCATGAGTGTTCGTCTCGTTGTGTGCATATCGCTCACTCTCTTTCTTCATTTCGAACCCTCGAACAACGTCAGAGTGGACCCGCTACACTCGTTTCAGCCGCGTGCTTAGCTTCCATGACATCATATTCAGCCGCTGGACGTGTCATGCCAAGTGGATATACAAGTGTGCGGGTAGACAGGCAGGGTCTATCTGTCCCTCCTGAGACCCCCGTACGGCAAAGACTCCACTAATGGCAGCAGCTGAGCAGCAGCCCAACCGGCAGTATGACACCAACACGTCGTAAGTAGACCTATTTCCTAGCATGAAACGACACACATACACCATCTAGGCGTGTTTACACACATGTCCAGGCGTGGTTGATCGGGTAGGCAACAGTGGGGGGGGCTGCAGCTCGAACGACGGGGTTGGTTCCAGTGTTCACTGCGTCTACAAAAACCCGACCAGGTACTTCCTTGACCTACCCGGGGGCACATAAGAAACGCATATCAATGCGAACATCATTGGAAACATCATTGGAACGAGCGGGCCTGAAAACGTCCTACAAACCGGGAAAAGTTCGTGAAACCGTAAGAACATTTCTGGGGTTCCCCAGAAGAATCTGAGTGTTTGGGTCTTACGGTGTCGAGCCTTCCGAGCTCTCGATCCTGCAAGTCCATGGCCATCGCGTGCAGATCCCTGGATAGAGCCTGGGCTTGCTCCCGACTGGCGGGCCGGCGGAGCACCTGATTCAACCGGAGTTTCATAGTGCTCGGTGTCGAGAGATTTTTTCAATGGAGGCGTTGACTAGTGCCGTCGACCACATGGATGTTCTTGGGAAAGAGGCAGGGCGGTCGAGCACAGAACCCGGGCTGTCAAAACGCTAACCCAAAGCCGTTCGCAAACATGAGCACAAACACCCGTGGTGCATGCAACAGCAAAATCGAAGTTCGGATACGATGTGAAACGTACTGCCGGGTTGTTCGATGCCAGATGCCGGAAAACAGGCACTATGGCAAACGCAATTAGTACCAGCAGCAACAGGTTGCGAAAGAAGGCCAGAAAACAAAACAAGTAGGCCGAGAGGAGGAGGAGGTAAACCAGCCATCCCCTTTTGCAAGCGTCGCGGGAAACGTACCTGGAACCTGGCCCTGACTTTGCCAGGCTTGCCCAGCGCGATCAAGCCCTCATACGACATTCCGGACAGCATGCGCGCGATCTGGGGTCAACGCAGATGGCAAACATCACGGTAGGGAGAAGCGGGACGCGAGGTGCTCGACTTCAGTTGAACAGCATCAGGACGGGGTGTTCGAGTTGAGCGAAACAGCACAACGATCCGGCTGGAGCCTACACGCAGGCCTCGGTTGTGCCAACGGGTTGTCCTAAGCTTCGGAAACTTGCGCAGAAACCACGCTCGCGTTCCGCAAACGACTCTTTAGTGCTCACCACGCCCACGCACTTGGTGGTGACTGCGAGTTCACCCACTCTACCTACCGCGGACCTCCGTCATGTCGATTGGTACTCCCACCGGGGCCCTACATATATATGCCTCCCACCTGCTGCATAGGAACACCCAGCGCTCCAGCGGTTTCGTCTACGCGCAAGGTTGCCCACTTCGCGTTGGCGCGCTTCTGCTTGAGCTTCGCGTCTGCCATCCCCAGCACGGCGACCCACCTGTCGCGAGGATGCACCCGAACGCAACGTTCGCGGGGAAATAACCATTACCATTCCGAAAGGGCGCGAGGCTCATGAATGAGGGCGACGCATTGCACCTTCTCCACTGATGCGTAGAAGAACGCATGGGTTAACTTTTTCGCACCGATGACACTCATCTCGTCAGGGCGGGTACTCTAGGAATCTCATTTTTGCGGGGAGATACATCAGACCCTGCCCCATCCGCCCTCCGACAAGAGTACTCATGCCGGAGAGGCATGGCTCTCCCCGCTTTCTCCCTCGCGGACGTAGTGTCGCCGGTATCACGACGCGAGTACGTCTTTCGTGGGCCCAAGGCTCATGTTCGTCTTCGCTCTGTGGGCTATCAACACCCACTCCATTGCATGTTCAACGGTCTTGCAAGTACCACAGGTTGTGTCGGGACGCTTGATCGGACGGACATCACAAACCAACTGCTACATCTGACATCTTGAAAAAGACTGCTTGGTGGTGTTGTCTGCTCACTCTCTCGGCATGTCGCCAGTTGCCTCTTCCGTTCCATCGTCAAGGATAGCCATTCCGGCGTCCAACAACTGGACGTCCGCCGTCTCGAAGTACGGCGTTAGCTCTCGCACGAGGCCTCTGATCTGGAGATGGGCCACTAGAGTCTTGAGCACCAGGTCTTTTGTGTCCAGCATCTGGTTCAACAGATTCGACGCTATTTCAGTATGGAGAAGAGAGGGGGAAAATGCGTGTTTTGTCGTCGTGTGCATCGTGGTTGGACCAAGAGGGCAGACCGTACGCCTCGAAGTAAGCTCCGCGGAGTAGGACTCGTGCGCTCCGTGGTTGTGTATGTAACTCGGTAGGTCCTCTCCCCTTCTCCAGCATCCTTGCTTTCTCCACGACAGGATCACCTCCCCCCCCCCTTCTCTCTATATATATATGTATGTGCATATATACATCTTACCAACACACACAAACATTCGTCAGCCGATTAGCGCGGTCAAAACTATTAAACAAAAAAGCACACGCAACACACACGCACACGTCCCACCCCCACCCCTCCTGCTCCCACAGCACCTGCGACAGGTCGTAGAAGTTCAAGTCAGCCTCGTCGTCCCCGCTGGCGAACACGGCCCGAAGCAGACCCCGCACTGCCGCCTCGCTAGGAGTTCCACCGTAGATCATAGACCTAATCACGGGGAGGTCTGCAGCGGACACGAGAGTCGTACAGGAGGCGCGTTCCCCGTCTCTGCCTGCTCTCCCCACCTGCGACAACGTGGGCGGGGTTGGTGTGATGAGGAGGCAGGGGAGGGAGGATCAAACGTCTCGCAGGCAGTTGTGTTGACTGATGTAGTCATCTGCGGCGTGCCCTGGCTCTTCCTTACATCCCCGTGGGTGGGCCAAGCGGCGCGGGGCGGTGGGGGGAGTCACGCCAGGCAACAAGCGTATATCGCACACATCCAATGGTCCCACAACAGCCTAATACTCCCGCGCAGACAGCGGAATCACAAGAACGAAATAACCCCGGCTACGACAGCGGCGTCAACAACAACAACAGCAACAGCAACTGCTTTGATAGAGTACCTGCTGCGCGAGATCCTCCGGCGATCTTGGCAAGTTGAAGTGAAATACTCGCCGCACGTTCTTCTTGTCCAGACCCATCCCGAAGGCTATCGTCCCCACCACGACGGGGGACTCATCGTCTGGCGCGTTCATGAACCAGTCTTGGGTCTCCTGTCAGCAATGTAGCACACAAACGTAACGTGTTCGAAAGGGTGGACGGGGGCGCGAGGCTGCTCGCGAAAGAGAAAGGTGTCCCACGCTGTCTCCAATAGAAATTTTGTCCCCTGCTGTCAACTCCCTCACTTGACGCCTACGCAAAAGGAAGTTTAATACGAAAAGTACAGGGGGTACGCAGATCCTCCTTATCCCTAACTCCGACCCCCAACTTACCACCCGATTGTTTACTGTATCCAGTATGGTTGCTTGCGTAGAAAACCTGCGTAGACTACTGCCCAAACTTGACTGCCGTGTAACCAAACACCTATCCTCTCGCACGACTACCGTCTCAAGTATTCGTCCTGTGAACGCCAGCGTGGAAAGACAGGAGCGAAGAAGGCAAAGAAGCTGGTAGATACGAAACAGTCCCCCGGCCACGCCGCGCTCCCAATTGAGCCCACCAAGCAAACCGCCACTCGAGCCGTAGTGCAACGACAGTGAGGCCTTCCACTGACCTCTACCCCCCCCACATACACTACCGAGAGGGGCCAATCGAACAAACAAACACACCTAATCATTGGCTTCCTAGGTTCGGGAGATAGCGTGTGTAGAGCTATGGTGTGTGTGTCTCAGCAAAGATCAGTAGAGAGATTCGCAGTCGCATTAAGTGCCTTGCACGTTTTCGACTTTGGGCTCCTTTCCAAGGACCTTGATTTTTACCCGCTGCGACTGACATTTTTTCCATGGGTCAGCCAATCGATGCTTACACCACACCCACACCTCCCGCTGAAGAGGCGGCAGTCCAGCGTGGTACGGGCGAGCGTCGATCCCCGCCGCGGCGAGCGCTTGCGCCACCTCCACGGCCGTCTTCTGGAGCGTCACGTATACCACCGCCGCCCCTGAACCCGCCGCTGTACCGCTTCCCTGCTGCTGGTGCTCTCCGCGGAGCAGGATGTCGGCGAGCAGACGGGCTCGCTCCTCTTGATCATCCGGAGCGCGAACGGCGCCGAGGGTCAGCATCGGGCGGTAGAAAGGTGTTCTGTTTGCGTAAACGTGAACACGAAGGAACGTTGGGGGTGGCGGGGTTAGACCACTGAGTTGAGGATTGGGGGGGGGGGCGTTGAGTGTTTGTAGCTGGCGATACTCAATCATCCTCAGTCACCATTTTGGTTAGGTGCCGTCACCGACAGAAGCAACAGCCGCAGCAACAGCCGCATCAACAGCCGCAGCAGCAGTCGCATACATCGTCGAGACCAACATAAACCACCGTCAGCAGCAACAAGAGACAACAGCATCGCCACCTCACCTGTTGACGTTTGAGGGCGGTATGTCTAGACGGTTGGCGATATCCACGGCAACCTGTGTGTTCGGGGTGGAAACATACAGGTTTCGATTATGCTCACGGAATACGTCCAGCACATGGGTCTTCAAGACACCCACTCTCTTACTTTTGCTCCTTGTCGTTGATCCGCAGTGAATAGAAAACACGACCCTGTTGTCCCGAGAAGGGTCAGACTTAAAAAAGGGAAATCATTGGGCCAGTTTTTTATTGGGAGCCGGACACGACAAAATCTCGGGAGCCTTACGTATTCCTCCGGTAGGAATTTCTAGTGCTCCGGTGGTTTTGTACCGTTGGCCACTTTCAGTACAATCACGACCCTTTTGAAGGACACGGAAACCTTCCTTGCCGTAAACAGTAAATAGGAGGCAGCCAGGAAATAACGAGTCTTGGTTTCGGCGATTTCGGCTCATCAACACACGACAGCAGATTTCGCGGGGAACGCCAATAAGAGCTTGGATCCACCCTGAAGCCATTGCCCACCCAGCAGCCCTGCAAACCCACCTGAGGCGTTGCCGCGGCCGTGAGAGCCAAACGCGCGTTCGCCCGCGCAGCCTTCGCAAAGTCGGCTAGGCGCAAGTAGTCCGGCCGGAAGTTGTGCCCCCACTGTGGGGAGACCAGGAGATGCAAAACAGGTTCAGTAGAGGTACCTGTTTAGTGCCGGGGTGGGCGCCAAATTTTCACCGGCACTGAACCGGACACCAGCACTATTCCAAGTACAGAACGACTTGGTATTCCAGTGTGTGCGAGCCGAAAACACCGGCACTAAACCGGCAACCGTCACTATTCAACCGGCACTATACAGGGACCTCTACTGTTTCGGTAATATTTCTTAGGCTCGTCTCGTAACATCGGGGGGTGGGGGTGGGGGGGTCGTTGACGGCTGGCTGTCATGACAACATCGGGGCAGCGGGAACCACGGCGTTGGGCAAAGAAGCGCGGAATCGGGCGAGAAGAGGGGGGAGGGCGTACGCTTGGCCTCGACAGGTAGCGGCATCTGGCGCTGAGCGCCGCAGCACACCCGTCCCTGCCCGGGGGGAAGGGGCAGGCAGCTAGGAAACCGGGCAAACTCCAACCGCCAAGCTCCTGACCGCCTACCTCGCTGATGCAGTGGGCCTCGTCCACCACGAAGAGGGCCACCTTGACCCCCTGTAGGGTCCTGACGAAACGCTCGTTGTTGAAACGCTCCGGAGACACGTACAGCAGGGCAACGCTTCCCGCGCGGATCTGTGGCCGCATGGCAACGTATTCGACATAGCATAATCACACTGAATCGCTTGTTTAGTTGGAAAGCACATGCTTCCAGAAATCGCGAGCGCCGAGAGCGTTACAACCCCCGACTCCAACGTCTGTTTGCAGACTAAGTTCCAACGCATGCGGATGGTGTAGGTACGTGCAAGCCGCAGCCGGCTAGAGACAAACAAGTACAGGCGGATTGGCATGCCGAGAGCGCAATAATAGGCCATGATACGACGGGGAGGGCAAACCTTGTCTCAGTCAACAGCGCAAGCAGCGCGACGGCACCCACCACATGACAAAAACACAACAGTGGGCATGTACATTAATTATCGGAGTGAGCGACAGGTCTTGCTCATCCGTGTGAGCGAGTGTGAGACAACAAGAGCCTGGGAGAACGTCATACTACCAGTATAAGAGACGCAAGAGGATAGCAACAGCACGCCGCCATGCCTCTATAGCAAGGGTCCTGATCTCCGGACACGGAGGTAGCTACAAAATCTCCACAGTTCCCAGTCCTCAGAAAGAACGGGATTCCGCAGAGGTGCGGCCATCTTACACTCACACCTTACCGCCAAATCTTGGAACCCTATACTGCGCAACAAACCTACGTCCCGCCGATGTCGTTGGCCGAATTTTACCTGCTCGTAGATGTCGTAGACCTCATGCGCCTCGAGGGTGGAATCCAGCTTGGCGCATGGAACTCCCGCTGCAATCAGCGCGTCGGTCTTTAAGGATAGCGCGAAGGCGAGCGATGAAGTACAGAGGGAGTTCGCGGTGGGACTGCGAGTATCAATGGCGTCTAGAGGCATGGGTAGATGGCACGCAATAACGTGGTGCAAACAAAAGGGCGTGGAAGCGTTTACTGTATATGACACAAGATAACACACCCCCTGGACGAATTTTTCAAAGCTCGATTATGCGACAACGAAGAGGATGCATAAATCAAACAGTACATTTTCGGAAAGCTCAAGACGAGACAGCTTCAACTCCACCGGTTTCCGCGCTGTAACTCCTTCTGCTGTCGAGAAATCGAGATTTGAAAAATCGGTACAGGGGGTGTGTTATCTTGTGTCATCTACGGTACTTACCACTGAGGATGGACAAGCGGGCACGCCCGCAAACAAGTAGTGGTCTTTCGAATTGCAAAAGGTTCCTTGGGAAGGAAGGGTGCTGTGGCCATCTGTGATCCGGACGCCCGCCCCTCTTCTATTTTGGCAAACCTGTGGATGACAGGTGTAGAAGTGCTGTAACCATTGTTGTTGCACATACAAAAAGTAGGACCAAGATACGATCCGAACGGAGGATCTTACGGGTGGTTGATCAGCAAGAGACCCGACTATGGATGCGTCCCTCTTGGCGCCACCTGTGGAGATTGGGAATCCGAGACCCTCGGGCTTGGTCTCCCTCGCCCCTTCGGCGGCACTCTCTCTTTTGTCTCACTCTTCTGAGACCCTCTCCTCTCTAAATATCAACGAAGAGAACTGCCAGCCCTTAGTAGTGGGTAAAGACTACTACTGCCTGGGCCTCCCCCCAACGAGGGAAGCCTGTGTCGTTAAACCTCCTAACCTTGTTCGTATGCTATCGCCGCGAACGAGATCGTTTCCTAGAGGTAAGCAGGCAATTCCCACTCCCGAGCACCCTCCAAAGGCCGAGGAGGCTTTTACAACATACCACTGGACCCGCGGGAAGAAACAGCCCAAGAAATGAACTTCCGCAGTCACTCCAAGTGTGCCCCATGCGTAGCGAATGCTGCACACCGCTAGCATGACGTGGCGAAATAAACGTAATCGGCGGGATGTGTGTGGGATGCAATGGCGGTCAAACCAGCTCAAGACGGCGGTACCAGCATCCAACCTATCCCTCACCCGGGCCCAACTTATCCTTGACGCCGGCAATTGTGCCCAATCCCATCCATAGAAGAACCAGAACCGTAAGCTGTCCCCGACAGAGAGCTATGTCCTGACGCGCGCTCAAGAGACTAAACAGGTTGTGGTTCAATAACATGTACCAAACCTGGTCTTTCATGAGAGCGATCAGTGGAGACACCACGAGAGTCAGCCCAAGCCCCTGCCTGGCCATCAGGGTGCCCGGGAGCTGATAGCAGATCGATTTCCCTGCCCCCGTTGGGAAAAAGCCTGNTACCAACGAACTTGACGGGGAGTTCAAGCCGAGTTTGACATGCCAGTGCAAGGGGGGGGGCGGGATGCGACGGGGGGCAGCAGTCTGGGGACTTTGTAGGGTCAATTTGATAGGGTAGGGAAATTGACAGGACAATCGAGTGTGTATGATGGACGCAAAGATATTGACGGGAGAGGATGAGGTGCTGAGACGTCGTCTACTGTTGCGTTGACGAGGGAACGCTCTGGATGAGAATCGGCCCTAGTTAGAAGCAAGTGACATCGGTAGGCCGTTTATCATGTTGTCTATGCAGCTGTTAAGGGTTATTCTCTTATCTTGTGTATCGTACAGGCTTTCAGTAGTGCGTCAATAACGGTGTCGTCGTTCTTCGCGATATTGCCATCCGTCATTGCCGTCGTGAGGAGGCCGCACTTCGGAAGACCAGGCGGCTGCCCCATGCGGATTAACTCTCGTCTCCATGCACCTCTCTTTCGTTGACGTTTGAAAACGACAACCCAGGTATCGCAGAC
>CACKRE030001004.1:11055-32114 GCA_902602495.3 Ectocarpus sp. CCAP 1310/34
TGATTTCTAGCCACTTTTGGTAAAACAGGAAGGAAATATTGGCCATCGGTGGTCGGTCCTGTGGGAGCAATGCTCCGTCCAAAAAAGCCAACCAACTGTGTTCACATCGACGGGCCCAAGTCTGCTGCGAAACAACTCTGGCCAAAGGACGGGCCGAGAATCTGCGTCCAAACACACGAGGGCCGAAAGACATGATCGCACCAACCTCTACCACGCTTACAAATAACAGAGGTTCGTGACCAAAAGCAAGTACAATATTCTACGAAAAGCTGATGCCGAGCCAACAACAGCACCTACCTCCGTCACCGAAGAAACGGGGTCCTTCGCCGGGGGGAAGCGCTCCGCGATACAGTCCAGGAGCTCCGAGAAGTCGAACGGCGTTTCTCCTCCGTCGCCGTCTTCGCCCCCCTCGACCACAGATGATGATGACGCTTCTGGCGGCTGGAGGGGCTTCATGCCGAGGGTTGGGGTGGGTGGGCATGGGCGTGAGGTGATGTGGGTGTAGGGTGTCAGGAATTAGGGTTGAGGAAATGGTGAGACTGAGCACAATCTACAGGAGGGTGCACTTGCTGTTGCTGTTGCGTTGTTCATATGAAAAACCAATCCGGTCTTCTCTCAGTACCTCCTAGTAATGGTCCAACTGACGAAGACGCCTTCCGTTGCCAAAGGCCAACTGCCCAATCAGGGGTACTCCTTTCTAGAACGACCGCTGCAGCAAAAACACTGGGTCTTTCCGGCGGCATACTGGAGGCTCCGGGAAGCTTGGGTGTGACGGGGGTGGTAGAGATGTGGTTCTAAGTCCGTTGGCGGGCCCGTGCGCATAGCTTAGCAGTACTCGCTGTACCGAGAACCCACTGTGCTTGCCCACGTTCATGAATGCATGCACTACGGTCACTGCAAAAACGTGTACTTCATTCACCCTTGTCCGAAACGCCCAGCATAAGAGGGCGGCGCTTCGTAGGGCTTGCCCGCGTCCTCTGTCAGGGATACACGACACTAGAGCAAGCAAAAGTTGCAACTGTTGAAACTAACGGGGGTGGGTTTTCGTGTACATGTGCCACAATGCTTTCACTTCTGAGGCCGGGGGAGATGAAGGTGTGCTGCCAACACAATCATCCTGCCAGGTCGTTGCCACACACCCGACCTTCTGGCACTAGTATGCACGCGATCGACAAAACGCGACCAGAATCATGATGGCCCCCGTGAACGTCGGATGAACTACCGTGAGGAGCACGATCGATTTCGGGAGGCGGGTCGTTGATCATATTTCGCGGGAGGGCGGTTCGGCGGTAATGAAAGTCATGTCTTCCGATAGATGACAAGGCTGACAGGGACAACATATGCCCTTTGTCGGCCTCGGGAAGTGAGGTCGAGAGTTGTGAGTTCGAGTGAAGTGAGGCCGAGTCAACCTTGTCTAGAATTCCAAGCTAGGGCTAGAAAAGAGCGGGGAAGGCCAAGGGCGAGGGACACAAGAAGACTGGACATCGGTCTACGACACACACAATGATTTATGGACATGTTGACTGAAAACTACATCAACAAGTGAAAAAATGCGTGGCCCCAGCCTCTACCCAACACGACAACCCCCCACCTGCAACCGGTCAATCGCTTCGAACACGCTCCTCACGTCCGAGGTCAGCGGCCGGACAACCGTCACACCGTCGCCGAGCGCCAGCACGGCGAAACGATGCTGCGGGCACGACGGAGAAGAGGGACGCAACATCGGCGTCATCCGCAACACCCGTGCCTAGAAGCATCGTCCGGCAAGGCTGTTCCGCATATCAATGCGCCAACACCGAGAACAAAAGCAGGTGTCTCTCAACAAGTTTTCTGGCCCAATGGTAACGCTTAGGTTTACTGCTTTCATACTCTGCTGGCCAACAGAGTCGGTGGGGGCAAATCGTGAAAAATCATGGCAAATAAGGTTGCACGGTTCTCCCGGTTGGATCCAAAATAAGCCAGCGCCAACAACAGAAACAACCGTGGTACTCTCTCAGTAGCTACAACAGCCGGCCATAGAGGCCACAACCAAACTATCCCTACGCGTGCATGACACTAACCGCAATACCAAACACCGCCTCGCCTTTGGATTGAAGGATGCCTTGCGTCGCACAAAACCCCTGAGCGCCGCCTGAACTACCCGCATTCTCGTTGACGCAGTGCCCCCAGGACCCGCACCGGCCCACTCGCTCGACATCTCGGGGCCAACGTCCACGCACAGGACCTGGTTGTTGGCCGTTAGGGTTTGCACGATGTTGTTGTCGCTGACGGTGACAAATCAAACGTGCTGCGTCTATGCATAGGGGTGCTACAGTTGTCAACTAGGTGTCTAGATGCTGTTCGTGAAAAGCAATCGATGCCGACTGATGTTTGGAGTTTGGTATTGGTAGCGCTGTAGCGTTTACCGCGCGCTGTGACCATGTCCGGGCCAAGGGCACCAACGAGAGGAAAATACCCTTGGTTGTAGCATGTAACCGCGTACGCAGGGTGCATACCACCAGGTTACAAAAACGAGCCCTCAACATCCCGCAACACCATTATCTAACGCCGACCCACTGCCCCCTAGAAAAAATCCCGCCCTGAAGACCGTTCTACAGGATGACAGACGATCAAAAACGATCAACACACGAAAAAAAATGAACGACAATGAACAAATATTCACCACATCCTCCGGCGACATGCTCGCAACCAACACACGCTTCCGCTCGTTCAGATTTGCAAGCCCCGACGATCCTCTCGAGCCACCCTCGACACCACCGGTAGCCCCGCCCCCAGCAGGAGTCTGAATCGGCGTCGCCCCCCCTCCCTCGCCCGGACCCGCCAAGACACTGGTGCCTTCCTGCATAGAGCAAAACAAACATACGAGAACGGGGGGGTAGCGACCTTGTACGGAAAAAAATGGCTGCGGGCGCTCTGCACGCCCGGGCGTAGCAGACACGCCGTACAAGCTGTGAAGGCGTGGTGTCGAGCAAGCTTCGAGAGAGATGCAGGGGGGAGTACTGAGGAAAGAGCAGTGCAGCCGATACTTGTAGTCGCCCGCTGAGCGATAGAAGCGAAACTGAGCCTTCAAAAACTCAGAATATCCCTAAGAACTTGAGCACCATTTGTGAGCTCCGTTAAGAACTCCTGCACTAGGAATAATATAGCGGCCATTCGTAGAATAACCCTAGGAACAAATAATCCCAAACTCGGCCGAAACTAGAGGTTCTGAAGTGCGGGCGCAAACTGCTGTCGTCCGCCAAAGTCTCTATGTTCTTGCATATCCTCACGACGAGCTCCACACGTTTGATAAAAATGGGCGAAACTCCGAACCAGTACCGCACTCCCTCCAAGCCGCACGCCGGCGAATACTTGACGCGAACTAGCTACTACGGGAACGAATGCTACCACAACAAGCATTTTACTCAGCGTCTGTCTGGTACGAAGATCATGCGTGTCTACATCGGCGAGGACGAAGTACGGCCTACTGGCAAAAGCGGGCACACACGCTGAGGTTCGGTTGCTATGTCCCCGGCCGGCTGGCTACCAACCGTGCTGCAAGACAGCAGTGAGGCATCGAGTAAATGTGCGTTTTCACGGCACACAGGGTCCGTCCCGCGCAATGACTCCATCCGCGCGCTGCCGGTCTCTAGACTCGAGATAAATAAAAACTGCTGTAAATATACCTGTACATAAAAGACACCTACCTACCAGAGCGCGTTTGCCACTTCGCCCTGCAACAGGACAGAGGGCGCGTACCAGTATTTTCGAGTGGGATACACCGTCGGCCCACATAGGTGTCGGCGAGGGTCCATGTGTACAACGTACGTATGCACGTGCATAGCAAAGTGCTGTAGTTTGGCGTAAGGCATGCTGCGGTTGTACACCGAGGCTGCATTACAACCATCGTTGGGAGTTGGCGAACAAAATGCGGCATAACTCAAAAAGCAGGTGTAGGTAGCTGGTAAGCTAGCTGAGCGTTGGATCTCAACCAACAGTAGCTCTCACCACGCTCATCGCACCAAGCTGCGCACGGAGTTCAGTAGTGCCGCCTTGGCGTTGCTGCTGCTCCATGCCACCTCCTTGTTCTCAAATCCGTTCCAGTTCTCCGCCAACTTCGTTTATCCTTCGCGGTTCTGTCGCGACCCTGCGTGCAGCAGGCGTCACCGTGCTTCTGTTGTCAAGTGTTATTTCTTGCAGCAGCAAGATAGCTTAATTCGAGAGTACCTTCTTGCTGCTGTATCACATGAACTGGAACGAGATGAGAAACCGAGGGAGCGCAAGACATCCTGGCACAGCTCTGGGCAAGGCCAATTCAGGCATTGGTGTTGCTCTAATCTGCGGCCCCCCCACGATCCCCTTTGCAACACACAGTTAATTTTTTTTGCGTGTTTGGGTGATTGCTTCTGTAGACTGGTGCATTCGCGCACTCCAAGTGCTGTCGTTCACGTGTCCACACCAATCCCGCCGAGCGAGGGCAGGCAAAGCAGGAGAGCGAAGCCCTTTCCCACGAAAGGCCAGCGACTTGGTTATTTTTTGGTCTCGTCACGCAGAACGAGGCGCCCGCTTCATCTACAGAAATGACCTCGAAGGCTGATGTTTATGCCCCGACGGATGAGAGCTCGTATCAACAGCAACAAAGTGGAACCGCCCACAAGGACCAGCAGCAGGACTATGAGATTCTAGAGGCGGGGCTGGTCCACAATGTCAACCTGGGTGGCGGGAACAGTGCAGCGACGGCATGGGGTTCCACCGCCGAGATAGAGAAAGCTCTGCGCTTGGGTGAGAGATATAGTGACAAGCCAGTAAGCGGAGGAAGAAGGAAATGCCCGATCGGTTGAGTCATGCGGAACTGCTGTCGTGTTCGACTGGGGTAGCCTGGTGCTATTGGGCTTTTACGCATCCCCGGCAGCACAGTTTGCTTTGGAGCTGTGCGTTTGCATGAAGTGCTCTCTGTGTCATTTGCCTATGGTTCGCCGTAAAGTTGTAGAATTGGTTCGCACTTGTAGTCAACTTGCTGATGTCGTATCCTGAAGCAATGTGTACGCAGGTTGTCTTCACATAAAGAACGGTCCCGTTCTCTCTGCCCAGACCCTCTCTCCGTACTAGTTTAACACTTGACGGGGTCGCTTCCCGTGGTCACAAGCGAACTTACCCACAAAGGGTATACGAAAATAGAATAAATGGACCCGAAGGGTTGGCAAGCCAATATAAGTCAACGACAGATAGTCTATGCCACTGCGCTCGCCTCTGCAGGCTATGCCGGGTATCCCTAGACAGGAAAAAGAAGAGAGCAAAAGACAAAGAAAAAGCCGCAAGAAGACGAGACACAGCAGTAGTTTTAGGATATTATCTTCCTCCAAAACTGTATTTCCCAGGTGAAGTGCTTGCATTGAGATCACGCGGGAGGAGGGCCCGACACGTGAGGCTCCCTTAGGACGTACTTCATTGCACGGGGAATTCCAGACTGAAATACAGCAGTATTGCAACTTTGAGGAGCCTAGCGTTTCGCGTCGCGATATTGAAGTGTTTGATGGTACAAGATATTTTATATTATCCAATGTTTTGGTGTGCATATTTGCCCGCGCGCAACGAAAAACTTCGGTGTGCTCGTCTCATCACAAGGCTAGAGCTTCGCCGAACAGATTTGAACCGACGTATCGTATCTCGTACTCTTTCGCGTGTGAATAGAGATGAGTTGTGGACAGAGATGAATTCGTTGCGTTTCTGTTCGCATTTTTTTTTTTTTATGAAAACAGGCGCCTGCAGTGAGAGGTTGAGCTCACATCTATCGGCACTGCTGCAGAACACGGCATGGAAGAGATCCTGTTCACATTGTTTTTAGTGTTTGCCCACGGGGATAATTCCCGAGAAGTCCGGCTCGCAGGAAAAAACCCTCGAAGTCTGTGAATCTAGCGGCCATAATCAAAGCACCTGGTATGATATTCACGTGTGTTGTATCCTTGCGGCCCTTTTTTTTTTGTTTCTTGATGCATCACAACAAACCTCTCCCTTGTTTGTTCTGTTGCGTTTTAAGGTTTCATCCGCAAGGTGTACGGCATCTTGTCGATCCAGCTGCTGCTCACGGCCGCCGTCTCGGCCGTCTGCGTCCTCAACGACAACGTTCGCACCGGCATCCTGGGCAACCTCTGGACCGTGTGGGTTGGTTTCTTCTTTTCGATCGGCCTCCTCCTGTGTCTAATGTGGTGAGTGGTCTTCTCTGCCCGCGTCCCTCCTGGGCATTCCTAC
Organism: Ectocarpus sp. CCAP 1310/34; assembly: GCA_902602495.3. Taxonomy (NCBI): domain Eukaryota; class Phaeophyceae; order Ectocarpales; family Ectocarpaceae; genus Ectocarpus; species Ectocarpus sp. CCAP 1310/34. The sequence goes on from CACKRE030001004.1 coordinate 17,284, forward strand.
GCAAAAAGTAAGTATATTACGTGGTCTTCTCTGCCCGCGAAGTATATTACGAAAGATACTAGTCAGAGGGCGCGCATACCCTTCACTTTTGCCGGTCCACACTATATCCAGTAGCTTCCAGGAAGAGGGCCAGAGGCTTCGGGCAGCAGCAGCAGCAGCTGCATTCATCACCATCACCAACAGCAGATGCCATTGCTTACCATGAACAACCTGCGTGGACTATAGCCTGCTCGAGGTTGGTCGGATTCCCCCCTTGTACCTCAATCACACGCCCGAGCGCAAAGATTCCCGCTTCAAAACTGGGACTTTCTGGAATTGTACTTTTTTGCCGAGTACACAGACGCTCTACAGACCTTTCACGTGGGAACGTACTCGTCAGGAAACAACGATTGACTGCCCTCACTCAAGCCTGAGCAGCACGCGGGATCATCTTGGCGGTGTTGCGTGCCGATCGTCGTGGTGAGCAGACGAGATGCACTCGCGTACACCTTGTGGTTTTCTAACCCTCGGCCCCGCGCGTATTCGGCGCTGCTACACTTTTGTTTTCCCTCCACGACTCTTGTTTCTCGATTCTCCCTCGAAATTGCTGTCGATATTTGTTGTTGTTCCTTGAAAAGCCGGACCGGAATCAGCTCTTGATCGATTCTTCATAGTGCGTTCGCTATAATCCTCTTGTGGCTACTCTTTGGGCTTCTTGTTATGTAAGAAATTCGCATCATCTGTCGTGTAGTCGACAGTGAGGGTCTACCGCAGTGAGGTGCGCACGGTGGATGACCTTTCTCCCTGCCCTTTTCCGCACTTCCCACTTCACGCCTTGCGCCCCCCTCCCCCCGGTTTTATTGCGAATCTGCTGTGCCGCTTTCGGGTACGCAGCTACCGTGACAAGTACCCCCTGAACATGTATCTGCTGGGAGTATGGACGTTTGTGGAGGCGTATACGGTGGGCGTCGTGTGCGCGGCCTACGCTAGCCAAGGACAGGTGTGTGCGGTAGCAGCAGGCGTGGAACCACCCCGTGCAAGGGTCAGGTAGATGTGCGCGGTTCTTGAGCTGAGACCTCGCTCGACGATCGGTTTCCTGGAAAATGATATACCAGTAGAAGGCTTCCCTTCGGGAGGTAGGTGGCTTGCCTCCCGGGGGCGATGCAAGAGGAGCCAACGTCATCGCGGTCGCATCGTTGCAACTTCACGTCATGTTTCACGGTAATGCCGGTTTTGCGCGCAACCTGCAGAATTGGCCTGGAATTTGTATCATGTGAGGGGTATCTTTTTTTCTCGCCGGAACTTTTCACGTGTGCGCGAGTGTGTGCTTGTAGGCTAGTGGCGTCTTTGCTGCAGGTCCTTCTGCTGTAATCCGCCGCGTTTGATCACTCGCTATGCAGTATTCTTCGTGCCCATGGTGTGTGGGACTTGCATGCCTTGCGCAGGAATCAAAAGCATTGGTGTTTTTGCAGAGCATTTTTATACTTCTTGCGATGGCTTACCTCGCGCGAAACACGTCACCGGGGTATAGAGCCAGTTTTCTAACTTTGGGCGTCAAGCACAAGCGCGACGGGTGGCTAACGGTTCTCGGGCGTACGCCTTCATGTACCCATGAGCCCCGTGCGTGCCCCTGAGAAGGAAGCGATAGAAAAGCCTCGCTCCCGCCAGTGTAAGGTACTCCAAAATACTAAAACGTATGAAATGATTGATGTACATATATTGCAAGACGTTGCTGCTACTTTCCCTCGGGGGAGGGGGGCACGCGAACTCGACTTTCCGTGGATCAACCTGCATGGAACCGTTCGTGGCTCAAACAATGACGCCGGCGTTGGTGGCCTCGCCGTGCAATGGGTGAAGCGAGACGAGCGACCCAAGGTCCTCCTTCTTGGCGTTGAGGGTTTTGACGTTCAGGCTGATGACCGCTGCTCTGCTCTTTTCCCAGTAGGGTGGTATATTTGATGGGATGCGACGTGCTTGGTTTTGCACGACTTGTGTTGCAGCGATTAGCATGGAAGGTTACTTGTGTGGGCGTGGTTCGGGTGTCGGGGCGCCTGTTGGCTTGTAGATCGGCAGTTGTTGCTTGCGTCCGGGCCCCTTGGCGGTCACGTACAGTAAAGCATTTTCGATTGGGGTCATGACAGCCCGACAATATCGTAGAGTCCGTCCGGTTAAATTTTTCCACAACATGACCCCCACTTTTTCTCGCTTGTTTTTGAGAGTTGACACGCGAAAAAAAGTTGAGAAGAACCGCAAGGTCGAGAAGCATCGATATCCGGGGGCAATTTTTTTTGGTGAAAATGGCCGTTTTTGGGCGAAAAATACCCCGAAATTACCCCCGAAACGCCGCGCATTGTCCCGAAACGGCACGTATTACCCCGAGTACAGCCCCGCAGACAGGGCCCTGCACCCTTAGCTCGGCAGCGCCGAGTAGAACAACCTTTTTCGCTTGATAGATGTATATTCTATCTACATTAAGTTGTGTCCTATATATTCTATCTATCTAGAATACTATATACCATGTCGGTTAAGACCACATGTAAAATTTTTTATATCGAAGTATAAAGGAGCAGGACGCAAATGTAAGATAGAATATCTATCTACCTATATGGTTCCAGTGGGTGGCCCGATATAGTGCCGGTTGAATAGTGCCGGTTGCCGGTATAGTGCCGGTGTTTTCGGCTCGCACACACCGGAATATCAAGTCTTTCTGTACTCTGAATAGTGCCGGTGCCCGGTATAGTGCCGCTTTGCTCTCTGAACACATACCGGCACTATAGAGGGCCCCCTACTGTACACAGATACAACATCGCGCCGGCTGGTGCTGCCGGTGACGTGAGGTGGTGCGAGCTTTGCCGCTACGAAACGCTTCAACATCTTATCGGCAGCCTCGTTAGACTTTTTTCTGGCCTCCTTGGCCGCGGCAAGGGCGGCCTGCTCTTTGGCCTTGCGCTCCTCCGCGGTTGTTGCTTGGCCACGAGCCAGCAACACGTTGTCGGCCGTGTCGGTGGGCGAGCGGTGGTTCGTCCACTTCTTGAGGTCTCGGGTTTGCAAGTAGCCCTCAAGCCCGTGGCTGTAGGCATATATGTACAGCCAGGAAACACGGGCCCATTTTCGGCACAGTGACAAAGAGACAGTGCTCAGCGTCATGGGAAGCCTTGCAAGCAGACTCAGGACGGAGTAGTCGCAGACACGGCGCTCGATAGACTTGGTGTAGCCCCAGAAACGCTCGATAGCATTGAGCTCCGGGTGGTACCTGGANTTGCCGAACCAACCACCTGTTCTTGTTTGGCAGCTGCCACGCTTCTTGTTTCGTTTACCGGGGGGACGCCCAACCATGTATGGGCTTGGATGGGCCCTCAGTGGGGTCTATGTGACTGCTGTAGCGTGTGGTGTGTGGTGTGTTGTGTGGAGTGTGTTGCGGCACCAAACTTTGATGGGCCATAACTCTTTCAGAAAATTTTTGTTCGCAAAAAAAAAAAATAACGGTCCTGGGTGCAGGTCCAATACGCCCGAATCCGTCGAGTTTTTCGAAATCTATCGGTTGGTTTCACCATTAAAAACATAACTCTGGGACCAGCTGGAATGAGTCTTTTTGCCCATTTCTCCGTTGAATCTCAGCGAATATAAAGTTGAGTTGGGTCGCCGCGTAGCCCTCGGCGTGATACGCTCAAAACCGGTCTTAAAAAAAAAGTGGACATCACACACGCCCTACTTAAACATAACAAAATCTGGCAAAATCTCGACGGAATCGCGATTTTCTCGCCGACCAAAAAAAAAAAAATCTGCTCCGATCAAACGATCCGCCTGAAATAGAGCTTTTTTACGATATAAAGTATGTTATTAGGGGGTACGTCAGTCGCTCGCAATATATTCCCGAGTGATTCTAGGCAATCGTGGAAAAATTAAACCGGACGGACTATACCGCTCTCGTGCTCTCGCCCTTCGTCAGCGTGGTATACCCGCACCAGGAGGTGTGCTTTCTCCCCAGACCTCTCACGTTGCCTATCCCACACCCTTGGCTTCAACCCGTTTGGTTGGACGGCCACCCGGGTGGATGACGATAAGAGTAGAGTGCTTGGGAGCGTCAGTTGGTGCTTGGCGGGTTTCGGGCAGCAGCTAAAGTCGATCGATGATTTCCCTGGCGTCAACTGCTCTGCCCGTTGACACACTGGTGTTCCCCGCCGCTGGTGTGACCATCACTGACGACGGCCCGTCGCAAGATCCCTTTGTATGGTCATGCTCCGTTTAACGTTCACTCACGCCGCCATCCACCAACCACCCTCATTCAACTAACAGGGAACGATCGTTGTTCAAGCGGCGGGGTTAACGATGGCCGTCTTCCTGGGGCTGACGCTGTTCACTTTCCAAACCAAGATCGACTTCTCCTTCCTCGGGGGGGCATTGTTCGCGAGCATCTGGGTGCTGTTGCTGTGGGGGGTCGTCATGTCGGTCTTTGGCTTCCAGCAGAGCTACCTCTACTCCCTGTTCGGCGCGATCATCTTCTCGCTCTACATCCTCTACGACACCAGCCTGCTCATGAATCACCTGGTGCGTGCTCATGGTGCTCATTTTTGCCGCTTGTTCGAGCATGTTGGTGGTGTTAGCAGGCATTGATCTCTGTGTGCTATACCGTTGGAGAATAAGTCCCGGGTAATTTTCTGCAAAAGGTACTTTGGCATCGCATGTACAATGTCTGCCAGGTCCCGCGCCCAATTCGTAATACCTCAAGCGATGCATAAAATCCGGTATCTCCTCCCCCGCGCTGCGCACACATTCCGATCACACGTTTTTTTGTTGTGGGCAGGGATACGACGAGTACATCATCGCCTCCATCAGCCTCTACCTCGACATTCTCAAGTGAGAGCTGGTGTTGTTGGTGTTGTTGTGCATTACTCACGCCACGAGATATTAGGAGGAGACTGGCTGAATACCTTACCGCTGCAGGAACCATCCATATGTGGAGTTGTTGATTTTCTGTACCTTTTTCGTCTCTAGCGTGGACATCGACGCTATCTGTTGTTGGTGGTGTGTCCTCTCTCTACTGGTGGTAGTTGACGCACCTTAATTTTGTCGTCGTTGCCGCCTTTGGGGTTGCTTCCATGGTGATAGCCGTTGCAGCCAGGTGAGTGGTTCCAAATGCGACAGCACCATCACAATGTCCAACATCAAGTAAAGATAATGTGGGAATGGTCTGAGTTTTCGTCCAATTGATTGCCACGTGCGTTAACCTAAAGATGAGCCTTCTGCTCTACATGTATTGTACATGGAAACAATATTAATTGCCCGAACAAAATCCAGCCCTGTCTGATCAATAGATGAAATCTAGGGCCCAGTGCTTTCGAGGCAAGCACCACTTGAAAACATCCGTTCTCGTACGACACACATCTATCAACCGTATGTAGATTGCGTGTTGTGGGCCGTGTTGTGAAGGTTGCACAACACGCTTGCTTGCGTCTTGGCGCTCACCGGAGGTTCAGCAGTATTGCTACCACCTGGCATGACGATCGATAGCATGCTGAATCAGAAAATACGCCAAGAACGGGGTTTGGCGCCTACCAGGAGGAGTTGGGGTATGCGACGAGCGCGTTGTCTGTGCGGGGTGGCAGGGAGGCAACGGTACCTTCCTCGCAGGAGGATCATGTCGATCATAGCACACAGCTTCCGGTAGGTTGACATGACAATTTGCACAGCAGACCCTTGCTGTTCAGCAAGTATTGTCGAAGGTTATGTTGTCAGCAATCGCCAAGTGACCCAAGGCAGACTTCAAATTAGCATTATCGCAACCCCTCCCTGCCCGGCACGCGCGCGAACACTCACAGCCTATTCCTGTACATCCTGAGGCTCCTTTCCAGCAACAACCGGTGATGGGACCGTGGTTCGTTGTACCACTGCATGCCGAGGAATGGCAGTGAGGAATCGCACTGCCCTTGTTTTATCCAGCGTTGTCATCCGGACAACATGGTTGGAATTGGAGCGTCGTGAATGTATAGTATGTAAGTGATGGTGTTGAACCCAGAGCCTGCGCATGATATCAAGTGGCGGCAGCTCTCCGGGACTTGGCCCTCACGAGCGTCTGACCTTCCCAAAATATACATGGGTGTCTTTGGATTGAATCACTTACGGAGGGGGTGGGGGCCACAGCGCAAAAGGTGGACGTTGGTGTGGATTTGTGGTCAATCAGAATTGATCGTCACCCAGTGTTGGACAGTACGCGGGCGAATATTCCGAGGGTACGCTGGCGTGATTGTTGTGAACTTTTTTTTGCGTTGTGGGCGATGACACGAAGTATGACACGAAAAGGGGTGGCTCGTTGCTGAACGATGTGCCTTGCCTGACGGATTTGCCTGGTTGCTCGTGATGCTGAGATTTTGTGACTATCGATCGGACGTCATATACGGAAGGCAAGGAAGCGGTGGACCCTGCACCGCGTACGAAGGCAATCTTGGTGCTCGACGGCGGCGACGAAAGCTATAGGCATGGCATGGACCCAAAATAAAATTTGTATTGTCCGGGTTCAGCCCTGTACCTTCGTTTTTTCCAAGCTCGAAATCGTTTTCATACACGGCTTCAACACTAGTTTGGGCACAGGCATGGCCGATTAGGCCGATGTCTTCTGCTTCTTCATTACCCCCCAATAATCCCGCGGAGTCGCGCATTCCTCCGATGCGATACAACCGGGACGTTCCCCGATGCTTTTCACCGGAGAGGTGTGTCCTTTTGTAGGACGACCCCAAGACTGGGAACTCATGGGGCGATAACACCGAGATTCAAAATTCAAGCGACTGATCGATGCACAGACAGGAAAGACTCCTTCTGCCACGAACGGGATCTCCTCTGCTTCCTGTAGCGCGGCCCCAGGTCCATACGACACAACTGTCTTAAGCACGGGGAAAGGATGTCGCCCGAAGGTGTCTGGCAAGAGTACGGTAGACGCATGAAACGAAGTCGTCTCACAGGCATTAGCCTAGGTGAGCAGCTGATGCGGGTACGTCGCGCGCATTTAGGCGTTTGCGTGCAAGGGGCCTCGAGCGGACACGATTTGGAGCCGCTATACTTTTTCGACCCAGCACCTTCACGGTCGAGTTTCTCTCGTCGCACAATATGCCGAGCGCAACTCGACTTCGATGAGCTACACGAACCTTCGTGACACCATAGAGGACAGACAGAAACGGTTCCTGAATTGCGAAGACAACGACAGATACGCACACGCAAACTGTGGGTGCCCCTACAGTGAAGAAAACCAACGGCCCCTTGCTTCTTTTTAAGACGCGACGCTCCCCTACATTCATTCTTTTGCAAACGTTGTGACCGGAAAAGTGTCCCTCAAAACTGCTCCAAACTGTTCCGCCAACCAGTCAATAAATCATGACGACCTCCTCCCACAGCGATCAGACTAGAGGAAGAGTCTACACCAATTATCTAGGGAAAATGATGTGCAAACGACATGACTCCTCGTCCTGTCAGCTATGCTGCACATCTCGTACGCCAACACACCGACTCTCACCGACTGGCCGGAAGCTCTGAGGATAGCTAAAGGATATTTCAGGGATAACTCCCGGCGAACGGTTTTCCCGGACGACAATTAAGTCCGACATACACCGGCTACGTTCGTCCAATCAATACGGCACGACTGGCGAAACGGTTTGTTCACCCTGCCCGGCGGAGGAAACTACCACGAATGACATCATATTGTGGCGCCCGACCGCGCCGCGCAACACAAAAAAGTGTTTCAGTGATAATCTCAACGCTTGTGGGAAAAAAATGAATTTCGTTTTCGCCGTGTACCGGGTCACCTTTTTTCAATGGTCCGCTCACGTCCAATGCTACATTACAGAAAATCCTACTTTGAATTTTGAAGCAAACAATGCAGCACCTCAATGTACCACACCAACCAATGGTTCCGCTTCGACATGGAGCAACCACCGAAATGTTTGGTTTGGATGCCCCAACCACACATACTGTAGCCCTTTGGCAGCAGTCAAAACATTTGCGTGTGTCCCCTCGTGAAGAAAGGCTACGAAGAAAAGCCCCTTCGCCATCAGTACCAAACCATATACGAAGAAATCCACCGCCTCAAACGACGTGGGCATCTTGCGGGATGTGGTCGCTCGAACGCTGTTGAGGCGATGATATGGACGAAATTGTGTCGGCCCGTTTTCTTGCCACCAACACCGCGTGCCCCGCCACCACCGTTGCCGCAACCGGCGACCCGCGGGAGGAGAACCCACCGCTCGCCTCGCCCGACTCTGTCGAAGATGCGCTATAGCACATTTCGTCTTCGTGACCACCGAAACCTGGGCTGATTCCGGCCGAACGTAAAACGGCAGCGCGGCGACCTCCATTTGTGTTGGTTGATGCAATTTATCTCGCCTCCTCCACCGCCGCCGCCGCCGCCGCGTACTCTTCCGCAACCGACATGAAAACAGGTGTACCGGCGGAGGAGAAACTGTGGCGTCCCGTGCCCGACTCGGTCGAAGATGCGCTAGAGCATATTTTGTCTCCGTCACCACCCCAAGCCTGGGCTGGTTCCCGCCGAATGCGAGAGCGGTAAAGCGGCATCACGTTGACCTCCATTTGCGTTGGTTGATGCCATTTTGCTCACAGTTACTGCCGCATCTTCCGCAGCCGACGCGAAAACAGGCGAACCGGCGGAGGAGAAACTGTCGCGCCCCGTGCCCGACTCGGTCGAAAATGTGCTGCAGCACAAAATGTCGTCGTTGTTACCGGAATTTGGACTCACTTCCGCTGAACGTAGTAACGGAAAAAGACAAGCATTTGAACTTCACAAGTAATCACCGCCACCGACGCTGCCCAAACTGTGGCGGTCAGGCTTCTCTCCATGTGGGGATTGTCGACTCACGAGCACCAGGCCGCTTGTTTGGTGGCCCATGATGGCGAAGAACTCGCCCTCGATTTCGTTGTCGGGACTGTAGCACATGTCGTCGTCCGGCTCCTTTGGCATTTGGTCGGCCCATCTTGTCGAAGACGCCGATTCGCAGAGACCAAGATCCACAGGACCGGCGCCGCCACGGGAAGGAGAACGGCTGCTGGCCGTTCGTGGAGACAAAGCACGGGCGTCCCGCCCATCTGCTGCTACTCCGCTGGCCGTGTTGCCGGCGGTGACTTGCACTTGTCTCTCTCCATCGCAAAGCAGGGTGTCAGGTTGGCAGCGCCGATCCGCCGGAACGGTCGCACCCTCCCCAGGCGAGGTCGTGCCGGAGACCATTGACAATAATGTGGGTTGAACCTGCAGTGGTGACGTCGGCAATTCGCGGGAACCGGATCTGTAAATCCTGGGCGACGTGACATGTTTCCCGATCGGGACCGTGACCGTCTCTTCTTCCACCAGACTGTCGTCGGAGAAGCGTTCCATCCCGCTGTCGAAGACATCATCTCTGACGGCTTCCTGTGGAGGAACCCGTACATCCGAAACGTCACCGCGGTGGATAGCGAAGGGCGGAAGGCCCGGTCCGTCTTCGTCCACAGGCGTCTCGTCGCTACCGCTGGAACTTGGGATGATTGTCTCTGCGAGTTAAAAGCCGTTATCGCTGGCATCGGTGTCGGCGTCGGTGTCGGCGTCGGTGTCGGCGTCGGCGTCGGCGTCGGTGGCGATGCAGCCTGGACCCTCGACGGTCGATCGAACGTTCGCCTGCGGTTTCTCGCGAAGTTTCTTTCGGTTTTGAGGGAGCACGAACGGCCTTTCGTCTTCGTAGCTCGGGTGACGCATAGTGTACAGATCCTCGTGGAGATGGTAAGGCTGCGCCAACGAGTTACCCATGTCACCACCTGCCTTGAGATCCCCGCTAGCTACCCCAGTGGCGCGGGCGGCAGCCATCCCGTCAGCGCGGCAGTCCTGCGGGGTGGACAGAGAAGCCGGTCGGACCGCCACAAGCGTCGCGATACGGAGCAGCAGTTGTGGCGGAAACGCCAAAAAACCCTGGAAATATACCCGCAAGTCGGAAAGAACTTAGACGACTATGCCACATAGCAGGGGGGACAGCCGTTCAACGACAACGCACAGAGCGAAGGGTTCATCCTGCACAACGAAGTGGCAATAGGATAAATATTTCTCCTGAAAGTTACCAGTCCAGAAGGTGTTCGAGTACGTGTCATCCAACGCAACCGGCTTAACAAGGTAATCACAAAACGAATTCCTGAATGATGGACTTCCTCCGTCAACGGGAGCGCTTTCTTTGGGTAGGAACGGCTATTTCGGTATTACTATACTCAGCCAACGCGACATAGTTACTCTCAGACGTTGTTCTTCCCAAAAGGCTAGTATGGAGTTTCCTTTCACTGCATCACTTGATGGACTCGGCGATCCGCTGCACTGCGGCATTACCGCAACGCCCAACGGCGACGCCCGTCGGGATGCCGGCGCGACAGGCAGAATAGCCCGATCAGCGTGACGAGGCCCATCGAGACGACAGCCAACAGCCAGAACAAGTTTGTGCAGACACACGGCGTGCTCACGGTGAGTTGACGATGCCCCCGTGGGCGGAGGTCCGCGGAGGACATGCCGACCCCACTGCTGCCGCGAAGCACGGTGGAGTTGTCGTCATCCACGTTGGTGTCGCGTCTGAGGAAGCTGCAGTCAGTCTTCTGCTCAAGGGTAGGGGTAACGAGAAACAGCAAGCGTTGGGATGAGGGTGGCGAACTTAGCGTGATGTGTGACGGCATCAGTCCCCCAAGACGAGCTGAACATACGTACCTCCTACCGTTGCCCGCCCATGGAGAAGGGACCCTGAGGAGGTCAACACGTTAGCCTGCCTCGCCCAGGATCGTCATAATCCAAAACTCAAACCAATACTCCCACGGGGCAAGAAGTCTTTTCGGTTAGAAAATATAGTATAGAATACACTTTCGAAGCAGTTGGAGAAAAACGTCCATGCCTCGAGCAAATAAGTGTGTGTTTTCGTCCTACTTACGATGGTGACAGTCCCCCCATTTTTCGTGGTGAGACGTTACTACACTCTTCAGTGTATGAAGAGTACTGCGCTTTTCATGATATTTTTGCGTACAACTACAACCATCCGGGGTCACGCAGGAGGGGGTAAACACCGGGTCTTTTTCTTTGTTTACATTTTCGTGCCCCGCTTTCCTCCTGCGGTGCGTGCTGATCTTTCTTTTCTATCGCGAAAAGCTAGGGCAGTGACAATCTAATGTTCGGCTGCGGGGACAATTTGTTGCTCCTGGTCAGATCCCTTTGGGGCTGGAGGCTTCTACTGCCGGCGTTCTCAACCTCTCTCCGAAAGGATCCCCGGCCGGTGATCGTAAGAGGCCCGCTCCTTGTGTTCAAGGCTGTCTGCAGGTTGAAACGAATATTTTGCACTTTGAACCCCCACCCCCACCACCACTACCCTTGGCCAACTCAAGGGAGAGTACGGGCTATACGCTGCTTTCCATGGAGTGCGGCGCACCCTGTAGTTGAGGCTTTGAACTAAGGAAACGACAAGGCGATGGAAATAATTCCGTTCCGCGCAACACTACACCACGGTCCTGCAATCGAGAAACATATCTTTTGGTGGTCGGGACTTAGCTGTTTCTTGTTTAGTCGCCAGCGTCCAGTGCAGGGTACCATATGGTAGAAAACTTATGGTAAGGTCGAGCGCTGAGCTATGGTTCTCAACCGTATTACGCTCTTTTTTCGCGAACCTTGACGCTAAGAGGCTTACGGACTCTTTCGCTGTCGCTGGACCATTCTGTACAGCGTCGGTTATGGCCAGCCCTGAACCGACGTGCTAGAAGTACGACGTCGGGCAACAGACCCCTTACTATAGAGACAAGGGTCGTGGAAATATAGCGTATCATCCCTTGACCCTATAACACGACGGTCAACGCGTTTCGGCAAGGGAAGCTGTGGATGCTTTAAATGTAGGTGGTGAAAGTTTGCTCTAAATGTAGGACTACATTTTCATGTATTACAGACGATCGCGCCGCCTGGCTGCATGTTGCCGTGATCTTCAGACACACAGCGAGTTTGGCAGATACCGAGCAGATGTTCGTCGTCCACAAACGGAGAGCCTATTTTCTTACGTTGTCATGGTTGATACAAATACACATTGACACTGGTTGAAGAACAGGAAAGACCACCAGGCCAACCTAGCCACACACACACGAAAAGCACATGAGCAGCGGGAGAGAGCTCCTAAATGTGCTCATATGCAAGAGCCCCTGGGAAGAAAGAAATCGAAAGCTTGGAGCAAGGCCACATCGCTATCACCGCCACTTGTGCCGTACGACGGGAGACACGGCTAACTCCGGCCACAACGTGTAAGATTTTGTACGGAAATCGGAGTACGACGAACAAGAAAACCCACCCAAGATTTTGGTGCATGCTTCCGCTTCTAGGGCGATGCGATGTGATTCATCTGCGGGTTAAAAGCCAGAAAGACGGCCAATGCGGCGGAGGAGCTACCACCGGTATACCGTGAAGGAGGAAGCAACAAGGTGGAGGAGTGTACCATAGAATATCTGTAGTCACTACCAATAGGAACTCTCCGCGGATGCCTTTGCGTTCCTCGAAAACCACCGCCCCATCTCTGTGCCCGGTTACCCCAACGCCGTGCCCGGTCAAAGCCTCATCCGAACTAACGGAGCATCCCCGGGAAAAGGAAACCGTTAGTCCCACCGCAGCGCTGCTCCCGTGATCGGCGGTTTTGTGGGACGTATTCTTGCGTGGATGCGACGCCTTTGTGTGAAACGAAGATTTCTCGATCCCCACCGCCCCGCCATTGGTGTAGGAGGCCGATCCCCCTCTCCGACTTCTCTGGGGGGGGGGGGGAGCGGGGGGGTACTCAAAGTCGTGCATGCCGTAGTCGTTGGACCATTGACTTCGCATCCCTGCAAAGCCGGGACGGAGCACGCCGGGTTCTCACCGGACCAGGCTCTCACATCACTAAGCGCGAAGCGGCGTGAGATATTCGGCGAGTCGCATGAAGGGTGCGCTGCATCCTGCTAAGGGTTTTCGGCATCTTGTGCTTACTTCCTTGCGTACGGATGACAGCTGCGTATGAATTAATTTATTTTCTGGTGCTTTCACTTCCAGAGACAGTTGAAAGCACTGTGAAACTGCCTCGAGAGTGCTTGACCAACATGACACAACGTGGTGCGATCATCCGCCTTGGGCGGAGCGAGGGTTTTCCATTGCGCACAACATGATCTACTCGACCATCATTGTGGATACCGCCAAAAAAAACAGAGGTAAACAAAATCGGTAACCTGGTTGCCGGTTTCACGAAGTGAATTGGCTTGTATAACAACGTCGTTGCCAAGGCACGAAAACCCAATCCCGATGGCAAACACCGAGGGAGGGGGAGCGGGGGTGTACTCATAGTCGTGCATGCCGTAGTCGTTGGGCCCCCGACCTCGCATCCCTACAAAGCCGGGACGGAGCACGCCGGGTTCTCTCCGGACCAGGCTCTCACATCACCAAGCGCGAAGCGCCGTGAGATATTCGGCGAGTCGCATGAAGGGTGCGCTGCATCCTGCTAAGGGTTTTCGGCATCTTGTGCTTACTTCCTTGCGTACGGATGACAGCTGCGTATGAATTAATTTATTTTCTGGTGCTTTCACTTCCAGAGACAGTTGTAAGCACTGTGTAACTGCCTCGAGGGTGCTTGACCATTTTAACACAACGTGGTGCGATCATCCCCCTTGCGCGGAGTGAGGGTTCACCCCGCACAACATGATCTACTCAACCATCATTATGGTTACCGCCCAAAAAAAATAAACGGAGGAAAAAAAAAAAAACGGTAACCTGGTTGCCGAGTTCACGAAGTGAATTGGCTTGTTTTACAACGTCGTTGCCAAGCGACGAAAACCCAATCCCGATAGGCAAACACCGGAGGGGGGGGGGTGTACTCATAGTCGTGCATGCCGTAGTCGTTAGACCATTGACCTCGCATCCCTACAAAGCCGGGACGGAGCACGCCGGGTTCTCACCGGACCAGGCTCTCACATCACCAAGCGCGAAGCGCCGTGAGATATTCGGCGAGTTGCATGCAGGGTGCGCTGCATCCTACTAAGGGTGTTCGGCATCTTGTGCTTACTTCCTTGCATAATGATGACAGCTGCGTATCCCTTAGTCTATTTTCTGGTGCTTTCACTTCCAGAGACAGTATGATGCACTGTGTGACTGCTTCGAGGGTGCTTGACCACTTGGACACAACGTGGTGCGATCATCCGCCTAGCGCGGAGNGTGCTTACTTCCTTGCATAATGATGACAGCTGCGTATCCCTTAGTCTATTTTCTGGTGCTTTCACTTCCAGAGACAGTATGATGCACTGTGTGACTGCTTCGAGGGTGCTTGACCACTTGGACACAACGTGGTGCGATCATCCGCCTAACGCGGAGTGAGGGTTCTCCATCCCGCACATGATCTGCTCGACCATCATTGTGGTTACCGCCAACAAATATCCAGAGGTAATCAAAGAAAAACGGTAACCTGGTTGCCGAGTTAACAAAGTGAATTGGTTTGTTTTACAACGTCGTTGCCAAGGCACGAAAACCCAATCCTGATTGCAAACACCGATGGCAGGACTTGTTTTTCAACGTCGTTGCCCAGCGACGAAAACTCAACCCCCATGGTAAAGAGCAAGGCGGGGCGCTCTACGGGGGGCGTGGGGTGTACTCATGGTCATGCATGCCGTAACTGTTAGACCCCTGACCTCGCATCCCTACTTAGCCGGGACGGAGCACGCCGGGTTATCACCAGATCAGGCTCTCAGATCACCAAGCGCGAAACGCCGTAAGATATTCGGTGAGTCGCATGAAGGGTGCGGTGCATCTCGCTAAAGGTGTTCGGCATCTTGTGCTTACTTCCTTGCCTACGGATGACAGCTGCGTATGA
>CACKRE030001005.1:1317-12827 GCA_902602495.3 Ectocarpus sp. CCAP 1310/34
CGTCCTCGCTCTCCGTCGGTGACGATTCCCCAGAGTAATCTTCCCAACCCTTTCCCTCACCGCCACCCCTCTCTTCCAACTCGATCGGGTCCTCTGCGTTCCCCGTTCTGGATTCCATGTGGTAGACTCCGTCCAGAAAGTACTCGATGGCGTCGTCACCTTGGCTGCCCGACGGTAGTTGGTCCCCAGGTTGTCCTTCGACGAAACTGGGCCAGGGGTGCACGGGAACAAAGGTAGAGAGAGGTAGGAAGAACGGGTGAGATTGGCAGCGATCGTAATGCACTCTCGCTCGTGTGTACGCGCAAAGGTGACACAAATTTCGAATGTTGACGGGCAGCAGCAGTTCACACCCATGTCGCCACTGGTCTTACTATTTTCGATCGGTTTCGCTGAGGTTTAGAATACTGTTCCGGGAGTCATGCCAATCGGCCAAAGTGACACAGCACCGGTNAGGTAGAGAGAGGTAGGAAGAACGGGTGAGATTGGCAGCGATCGTAATGCACTCTCGCTCGTGTGTACGCGCAAAGGTGGCACAAATTTCGAATGTTGACGGGCAGCAGCAGTTCACACCCATGTCGCCACTGGTCTTACTATTTTCGATCGGTTTCGCTGAGGTTTAGAATACTGTTCCGGGAGTCATGCCAATCGGCCAAAGTGACACAGCACCGGTGTCCCACATGCACATGAGTTCCGTCATCGTTTTAGAGTACTCCTACCAGGGAGAGGGTCACCGTACCGAGGGCAAAACGACACAGTGCGAAACTCACAAGGGTTTGTGACTGCAGTTTTGACTTGGTGCGGAGAGTGCAACAATAATTCTGACATGAGTGTATCGTTGTTTATTGTGTGTCTCACCGCGACACTTGCATGCGTAGTTTATATGATTTGGGGGAAACACGGTGGGGGATGGGCGGTCTACTTTATTTTCTTCGCAACATGTTGTACGCCCTGGGGCCACCTATCTCAAAAGCTGTTCCCACCCGTGGTGTTATGTTGCTTTTTTGAAGGGGGAGGGGGGAAACGCCAGCGAGTTGCCGCCAAAAGCAGCTGTTAACGCGATTGAGCGTTTGTTTAACACTGCTGTTGTCCGCATAGTACATGTATGGTGATCGGGGCACGTGACAGTTCGAAATTTAAATGTAGTGCGGCAATTCCATTGGTGTGCGGACAAAAAACAAGAACATCAAACCGCTAGGCACCGCGTTCGATGCTCACAACACACCAGACACGGGCGCATGTGGGCGGTTTTTACAGAAACAATCGCAACATCACTGATTTTACTCTCGTGAACCCGACTACTATTCTTGAGAACAAATACCTCTATTCAATATCCTCCGTGTTCCTTCGTGTTCGGCCTCGCTTCTTCAATTAGTATTGTCTACGGGAGTTGTTCGTCGGTGCTTCTGTGGCGGAAGGTACGTGCACTACTCACCACTGTACACACAGTAGTAGTTACGCCGCCGACGCCAACCATATTTTTCTCGGGAGGGCGTGGTTGCAGTCGACCGCTCGTTCACAGCAGTGCACGCCACAAGAGAACAGGAAAATACACTACACGGAACGCAACAAAAAAAATTGCAGCCTTGCAGCTGTACTGATGCCGCTCCAAGCACGTACACAAACAAGATCAGAGACAGACACACCTGTCCCACACGGGGTTGTAGTATTTCTTGATTTCGCGCAGGATTTTGTCGAACCGCTTCCACAGTTTTTCGCCGTCGGTGAAGAGGACCGCGCCTGCGTCGCAGTAACATGGGGTAGGCAAGTCGAACAGCAGTCGAACAGCAGTAGCAGTTAATGGTCAGCAGTAGCAGCAAATCAAACATGTGCAATGATCTATCCGAAACATACCTACTGCTGGATGACGTGCTGTAGACTACAAACATTGCTCTCCATGCCTCTCAATAAGAGTACCACAAATGACACAAGATACCACACCCCCTGGACCGATTTTCAAAGGCCCATTCCTCAACAGCAAAAGGAGTCACAGTGACAACAATGGCGGCGTTGAAGACGTCTCATCGAGAGCTTTCCGAAAATGCACCGTTCCGTTCGTGCATCCTCTTTGTCGTGGAGTAATCGAGCTTTGAAACTCGGTCAAGGGGGTGTGGTATCTTGTGTCATTTACGGTAATGCTCCAGGAAATGGGCGGGCCTCGGTTGCCATACAACTGAGGCTCGAAAGGCTACGCACAGACTGGTACACTGGTGTCGGGTTGCATCCTGTGGTTGCCGCTCAAATGATGGGCGGTGACAAGGTATCCTACAGCAGCATGTTGGTTCCTCCTGCTGCTGCAGCAGAGCCCGTCGTGGCCTGACTGCAACCTACAAACAAACTTTGGCCGGACCATACACCTTACACCCTACGTAGAGCATGTCATTTTCAAGAGCACATCATGAAGGCGCAGAGGGTCGGGTACACACTCGCACCCAGTCCCTCTCCCTCAAGACGGTTGTCTTCGCATTCGAAACCTGACTCTCTCCCGCGTTGGTTGTGTCTTACCTCCCTTCATGGACGTCTTCCCCATGACCTCTAACGTGAACCACGGCTGCAAGAAGAAATCCTCGTTGTCCAAGTTTTCCTGCAGCCACTTGAAGAGGCCAGGGACAGCGATGTCTTTTTTAGGCTTTTTTAGGCTGTTTTTTTTTTCAAAAATGGCAACTGGCCAAATAGCCCGGTGTTACAACGTCTTTTCTTGCTAAAATATGACAACGAACCTTATTTGACAGCCTATAACACGGGGCTATTTGGCCAGTTGTCATTTGTTTTAAAAATTACAGCCTAAAAAAAGCCTAAAAAAAGACATCGTAACAAATGCCCTTAAGGCAATAAAAATAGCTTTTAAGGGGGTCTAATAAGCTACCAAGTAAGNAAAGCCTAAACAAAGACATCATAACAAATGCCCTTGCTGTTTCCTTTTATTTTCTTCTCTTTTTCTCTTTTTCTGTCTTTTTTTGTGCCATATGGCCTTTTCTCTGCTTGCGTTGTGAAGTACCAAGATTGAACCAAGGGGGTGTACCTCATTCTCTCCGGCCCGTGATGGTGACTCCTAGTCTCAGTTGTTACCTCGCATAACGCGTAGAGGGAGTGGAGGACTCCAGAATATCTGTCGTTGATTTCTATCGACTTGTGGACCCCTCGGGGCCATTTTATTTGAGTGTACCTTTCTAGGTAAGTTAGCCTGCGACCACGGGAATCGGCGGCGTCGAGTGTTGGATCAGTACGGACATGCGAAGGTACTGGGTAGAGAGATATCGGAACGGTTTTTAATGTGAAGACAACAAAAACAACAGCACAGCGACAGGCGATTCTGAGCAGATACACGACCAGATCTTGCCACGCTAATGTCGCAGTAGTTCTCGGAAGTGCTCTACTCTGCCCGTCCTTTACGTTTTGGATTCAAAAACAGACGTATTTTGTAGTGACGGCAGAGGTTTTGTGCGAGCGCGACACTCCCCCCATGACCCACACAGTGTCATAGGCTACAGCAGTAGACCTTGTCTCACTCTGTCCCGGTAGCTCTCTAGTTTACGATCCTCCATGCATTGGAGTCAAGAGCTCGGCGGAGTTTTATTCAGGGAGATCCCTGGATGATACGAAACTGAGGAAAAGAGACACGCAAAGCTGCAGCTCGCCAGGTGCTTCCCCCTTCACATTTTGTTTTATCATTTGCAGAGCCTTGGCTTCCCCCGGCTGCTCGAAGCGTTCGTCTTTCCTGTGAGAGACCCCCCAAAGAGGTTTCTTTTGAACCGATCAAGTCCTGCCGCGGGCACGATTTGATCGAGATTTGTGCGTGTTGAGTTCGGCTGTGCTCTGGGCTCCGGTTTGTCAATGGCGAGGGTTCGAAGTCGAAGAGAGAAGAATTCATGTGGTTACCACGAGGCCTACGAAGAGGCGCTGTTTTCTCAATATCCGCTGGGTGATGTTGGAAGCAGATCCGCACGAAGGGGTGCACGCTTGCGGCAGCTAAGGTCGGTCCTGTTGGCCCCACCTGAAATTCGTACAACACATGGATGTATCTCGAGAGAGCGCATCCCCAGCAACATGACTTGGGTTCAGAGCAGGCGGCCTAGTCTTAACCCAACTGAGTCGCGACGAAAGCGTTTGCCCAAGATGGTTTTGAGACACATTTGCTTAATCGTACCGCCGCTAGAGTAAGCCGGAGAAGCATGGGAAGGATATAAGAAGGTAGTGAAAGAACTCGAGGCGGCGCAGATGGAAGCAGCGAAAATCATTCTAGGATGCTCCAAGCGCACAAGTAATGCAGCCGTCAGGACAGAATTGGGGATCCAATCCCTACGGTCGGGAAGAGATGCAAGGAAGCTGACATGGCAGTATCGCATGTGCGGGATGGGAGAGGAGAGGTTGCCGAAAATAGTGTGGGAGGCGAAGTGGGCAAACAAAACGAGGGGTAGACAACCCACGGAATGGGTCAAGGTTGTAGAGGACGTATGGAAGGGGTTCGATATCGACGAAGATGAAACGCTGGAAACGGAGGGTCTGAAGGGGTTCAAGGAGAAGATATCTGTTGCTTGTGCCGAGAGAGGACGACAGAATCTAAGGAAAGAAACCGAGGATAAGGAGGGTCTAGAAGTGTACGGAATGTTGAAATAAGGAATAGGGTTCAAGGATTACCAACATGGAGCGATGGATGCAGGAACAAAGCTTAAGGTAAAATTCAGGACCGGGGACATAGGCCTTCGAGAACGTCGACGAAGACATAGGACGGTAGACGAGGAAGACGACGAGTTCAAATGTGATTGCGGCTTCGAATGCGAAGACCGTGTTCATGTAGTCGCGGAATGTCCGTTGTACAAGAAGGAGAGGGAAGTGTACGTGACTGAGCTGGGAAAAATAGATGGAACGTACAGGGAGATGTTTGAGGCATGGAATAGAGAGGAAAGGACGGTAGCGGTACTGGGGAGTTGGAAGTGGGTTTGCAAAGGCGGTAAGGGATATCGGTGGGATGGGCAGACTAGGGAAGACATTTTTGAGCCACCTTTGGCAAAGTAGAAAGGAACGATTGGCCATCGGTGATCGGTCTTGTGGGAACAATGCCCCGTCCTCTCGAGGACGCGTGGTCGATGGTCTAACAGCTAAGGCATGCAAAACATAAAGAGTACGCCCCCCCCACCGACCCCCCCTTGTTAACATTCAGCCCCGGGGGAGCACAATTTCAGAGGCAAAGTTCATCCCCTCCCCGGGGGTATGGCACCGTCGATTTGGGTATTCTCCCAATCTCAATAGCTTGAGGGTACAGAGGATCCGCCTCGGCATACTAGTCCTGGAAGGTGAAAGAAAAACATGGTCAAGGCGAGAAGAACTTGCGCACAAGCTCAAAAACCCCGACTGAGGGACTGGGCGACATCGGGCTGCTCTTGCCGTAGCGCTTTCTCTCATTCTGACTGTGGCCGCTCATGAAGTGGTTTGGCATTGTCGTACGTACCCTGTGCAATATAAGTTTGTTTGATCATCCAGCTACCTACTGAATAACGGAGTATTTCAAGACCAAACTTTACCCCTACCGAATTTACACGAACCGTACTTGGGCTCTCACCCGAGCCCGCAACAACCCCGCCCGGCTGTTAAGCGACTGGGCCACATCGGCGTGCTCCGGGCCCAGGGCCTTCTCTTGAATGGCCTGCGACCGCTCAAAAAGTGGCTCGGCCTCCTCCTACTTGCCCTGGGATGTGATCGGAGAGGAAGGAGCGAATTTCACTTGGTGACGCTGTGTGTGCGAAGAAACCATAGTCATCAACCCTGCCGGATAGGTGAGCCGTCTGGCAAAAGCTAGTTGGTCAGGGCCCAACGATGGATTCTCCAACCTCAATAGATCCAAGGTACAGAGGACCCGCCTCGGGACACGTGTCCTGGAAAGGGGAACGAAAAGCGTCGCACCTGTGTGGTCAACCAGAGCAAAGGATGTTGCGGACCGACACACGCAACACCGCCATGTTGTTGAGCGACTGGGCCACGTCGGCGTATTTCTGCCTAGCGCCTGCTCTCATATTTACTGGGACCTTCACAACATGCCTCGGCCACGTCGTACTTGCTCTGTTCATGAATCCGAGAGCTAGTGTAAGGTCGCGGTCCACCGAAAATGGAAATTCTAATTCTTCACCCACCAAAATATGGACCCTAGAAATCCTCGCATGCGGGTTCGTCGGAGGCAGGGCTCTCCTACAGCCTAGCACTGGACATAAAGCGTAGCTTTGCCATCAACTAACCAAAAAGATCCGAACAAAACTGTTGGAAAATTCGGAAAATCTGATGGCGCTCACTTGACTCTCTAATAGCCCAGCCCGGTTGTTGACGCCTGTAGCGACGGCCGGGTGGTCAGGACCGCAACCCTTTTCACGGATAGCCAGCGACCGAATGTGCAGAGGCGCTGCCAGTTCATACTTGCCCTGAAATGTGACGGGAAAGGAAAGAGCGAGAACCATTTGGTGAAGCTGAATGTGCTCAGCAACTAGCCAATAACCCCGCCGGGTTGGTGAGCCTTGTGGCAATAGCGGGGTGTTCAAGGCCCAACGGTGGCGTCTCCAATCTCAATAGCTTGAAGGTACAGAGTGTCCGCCTTAACATTGCCCTAGAAGGGAAAAATCATGCGTGTTGGCAGTGTGGCCAAGGAATGAACTTGTCAATGCGGACGGACACACGCTCATCACCTTGACCCGTCATTGAGCTACTAGGCCACATCGTGGTGCGCTAGCCCCTTCTCGCGTATTGACTCTGATAGTTCAAGACGTGGCTCGGCCTCGTCCCACCAATCCTGTGAGTGGTCACCAGAGAGTTGTTGTGATGGTGTGGTGCACCAAAAAAACATTCCTTCACCAACCGATTGTGGACCCCAGAAATGCTCACATCTAGGATCTCCGGGCCCTGGGCCTTCTCTCCTAACAGGTGTGGACCCTACGAGACGTTCTATAAGGAAAAACACTTCTGATAGCTCTCACCTGACACTTCAACAGCCCCGCCCAGTTGTTGAGGCCTACAACGACGTCCGAATGGTCGGGACCTACACCTTTCTCAAGGATAGCCAGCGACCGAACGCACAGATCCGTAGCCTCCTTGTACTTGCCCCGGAATATGACCGGAAAGGAAAAGTGAGACGCTTCTTGAGATGCTTGTGCGAAGAGGCTTTAGCCAACAACCCCGCCGGGTTGGTGAGCCGTGTGGCAAGAGCTGGGTGTTCACGGACCAACGGTGATGTTTCCAATCTCAATAGCTCGAAGGTACCGTGTCCGCCTCAATATACTTGCCCTGGAACTGACACGAAGCGCCTGATGACAGTGTGGTCAAGGTGAGAAAAACTCAACGCGGACGAACGCACGCTCATCACCTCTGCCCATTCATTTTGAGCGACTGGGCCACAACGCAGTGCTCCTGCCTTAGAGCCTTTTCTCATATTGACTGTGACCGTTCAAAACGTGGCTCGGCCTCGTCATACTTGCGCATATAATGATCAAGAGAGAGTTGGAATAATGGGGTGGTCCACGAAAACCGAAAATTCTTCAACGACCACTCATGGACCGTAGAAACACACACATCTGGAATCTCCCGACGCAGGGCCTTCTCTGCTTTACGCAACCTGTGGCCGCTCATAGAGAACGTTTGGTATCCAAAAGCGATTCGCAAAAAAATGTGGACCCTAAAACACATGCTGGGATATTCGAAAATTATGTTGACTCTCACCTGCCTCTTCAATACCCCTGCCCAGTTGTTGAGGCCAGTAGCGACGGCCGGGTGGTCAGGACCGTACACCTTCTCATACATAGCCAGCGACCGAACGCACAGAGACTTGGCCTCGTCGTACTTGCCTGGAATGTGACGGCAAAGGAAGAGCTAGATTGGTGTGGTGAGGCCACATGTAGTCAGGAATCCGAGCCCACAACTCCACCGGGTTGGTGAGGCGTGTGGCTAGAGCTGGGTGGCCAGTACCAAACGATGGTTTCTTCAATCCCGACAGCTTGAAGGTACAGAAGATCCGCCTCGGTATACATTCCCTTGTTTCCAGGAAGTTCCCGCCGAGACCACCCGAGACCCTGTATTTAGCGAAATAATCACCTAACGTGCTTTGAAACCGAAAAACCGAGGAGAGGCACGAGCATGCTCTCCGAGGAAGTACTGCTGTGAATATATGTGCTTCCTTGGGTCTGGATCGGCTTGTGTGCTGAAGGAGGGGCACGTGAAAGAGGGGGGGGGTACTCATAGTCGTGCATGCCGTAGTCGTTAGACCATTGACCTCGCATCCCTACAAAGCGGGGACAGAGCACGCCGGGTTCTCACCGGACCAGGCTCTCACATCACCAAGCGCGAATCGCCGTGAGATATTTGGCGAGTCGCATGAAGGGTGCGCTGCATCCTGCTAAGGGTTCGCATCTTGTGCTTGCTTCCTTGCGTACGGATGACAGCTGCGTATGACTTAATATATTTTCTGGTGCGTTCACATCCAGAGACAGTTGTAAGCATCGTGTAACTGCGTCGAGGATGCTTTACTAATTTAAGACGACGTGGTGCGATCATCCCCCTTGCGCGGAGTGAGGGTTCTCCATCCCGCGCATAACATGATCTAATCGACCACCATATGGTTACCGCCAAAAAAGAATCAGAGGTAAAAGCCGGTAACCTGGTTGCCGAGTTCACAAAGTGAGTTGGCTTGTTTTACAACGTCGTTGCCAAGCGACGAAAACCCAACCCCGATGGCAGACACCAGGGAGGGGGAGAGGGGCACGTGAAAGGAGCGGTTTGAGGCGGTACGCCCAAATCACGAAGGGCGAGCTGCACAATACATCACAGGCTTGACAAATTGGCACCACCAGTAACAAATGGTGTAAGTACATACGGACATACCCGCATCGGCACCCAACTTCAACTAACACGCGATATTCAACATTTGTGAGAAGTCGACAACATCCTGATGCATTTGGTGTGACTGTCTACCCTGGTGTGGGGCGACAGAGAAAAGGTAGACGAGACGATACCGACAGGTGGTTGATGGGAGGTACAAATAGCCGGCCCAAGAGAGCCAGGCCTTGAAGAGGCTCAAGGGCGCTAAACGCAGGGTGAACGCCGTGATGGTTTGCTACTGCGAGCTTCCAGTTCAAGCTTGCGCTCAAAATATGGTGAGTTACGTATACATAAGTGGGACACTCTCAGCAACAAACAATATTTCGCAAACAAGATATTGGCAGCATGCCGATGTGTTGCTCATCCGCAAGGATCAACTGGTAGTTCCACGAACGCCATCATCCACGATTTCAGTGTGCCCCTAAGCAACAGCAAAGAGATAATGCTTTGGCGCAATTTTCATGAAACAGGTATCAAACACGGTAACGAATGTCGCGGTCTCCAGGCCAAGATCCTCAGGGCTGTACGCCGCCAAGCTTATGTGGTGTTAGACCTGAATTGCTTTTGCCTTACCTTTTTGCTTAGAATATGGGCAAGTCTTGCCCTGACTGCGTTTGCGCTGAGCAACTCGTCTCGAGTCTTTGATATCGTCATCATCAAACTCCCGTGCTTTGTGCTCGGCATCCCCAAGTTTCTGGAAGGTCAGTGTAAGGACCACAAGCGGCAATCACGTGTCATAAGACTGCACACAGAGTTAATAGTTTTTTTTGCTTCAATGAGGTACGTCAGGTTTTGGAGTCGAAATACGTCAGGTGCGTGGGCTGTTGGGCTTGGGAAACGTCGCAACTGGCAGTTGGCAGCCAGCTGTGGGCCGGTCTTGCTGCCTGTTCTATTTTCTTGCATCACCCCTTGATAACACTGCGTGCTCTACTGAGCCCACTCCTCAGGGAACACTTGCATGTTGTGGATATACGCCAATGGGCCTACTACTGAAGTGGTGCTCCAACGCAGAAAAATTGTGCGTACACAAGGAAAGACCTCGGAACTATATCTCCCATAGCTACCTCTCGGAAGCTCTTCTCCGCCAGATTGTATTGCCCAGCATCGAGCTGGAGGTCCTGTAGAAGGTACCCAGTTTCACGCCAGTTCTCCCCGGCCAGGCGCATCATCTCCTTCGTAACCTCGGGGGACAGATTCTCGATCAGGTGTTCACCGTCAGTTTCCATACTATCGTTGAGCTCCCGCGCCCACTCGTATACGGCGTGCTGGCCGCCTTTCAATGCGAAGAACTCGCGGAGGTGCAGCTGAATTTCACACAAGTGCTCCTTCACGAGGGGGTTCAGCTTCACATCCCGATACCCACTAGGCATCCAGTCGGGGTGAAGCCGTTTTTCAGACGCAGAACATCTTGCCAAATGAGCCGGTCCACAAGGGGAGCAGCAAACAGGTTGTCATGAATTTTTCCTTGTTGACTGTTGTCAAGGATCATCCCTTGCTGATCTTGGAAAGTTCACTCCTCGGGTACAACTCGTTGATAATAATAGCCAGGGGGTAGCACCCCCGCCTCACCTGAAGCCCTTTTTCTTTCGTTCCCGGGGAAGGGAGTATACGGTATGTATGAGCGGGGTGGAGGATGATAGGACTTGGTAGATCAAGCAAGACGGAAGGAAACAAGCTATTTTCCCGTGTTTGACTTAAAGAACGTTCGCACAAGGAGGAGGTGGAGCGGGTTAATAGACACGGGTCCGCCGACCGTGACTTTGGTATCCATGAGCGCCAGGATTTGAGGAGGATCGGAAAGAAGGCCACTTTGGGACACGGGTATAGACGGGGATCCGGAATCCATCGAAATTTGTCCGGTTGACAAAGAAACATATCCATAGAATAACCGAGGGCAGACCTGATGGGTTAGCCGGCAGTGTGAAATTCAAGATATAGTGGAATGTCTTTGTTGATTATCCCGGCATATGCCTGCAGCACGTCGAATACCGCAAACAAACGACTAACCGCATAAGAAAGCAGAACCCAGAAATACAGGCGGAAAAGGCAACCATCCAGACGACGAAAGCAGCACGAAAACGGAGAGGCCTGGGCTAGATACTGGCAGGATTGGGTCTGCGTAACTATTGAAACGCCGTGGAGACGAGCGCGATGACACGTCTTGTCGCCAGAGGACATGCTGGACGCAAAGAAGCGGCTCGCTCGTTGTTCCGGTTAACGTCTCATTTTGTCGGCGTGGCAGTGCATTGTCAGGACTTGACGCGAAAAGGAAAAGGAGAGCCGCGAAGGCGACAAGCCGGGTGTACATGACGCCTGCAATCTTGGGTATGTGTGGAAGCAGGAAATCAACAAGTCAACGCGTATGAGCTGTACAGTCACCACGGTTGACAGTGCTGCGTATGTTATCCGTGAACACAGCAGTACTGCAGAAGTATCATGGCTGGCAGTCTTCTTTATTGTTTTTCTTTCGAATTGCCTTTTTGCATTAATGTTTTCTCTTCACACGCGGGGAAGAGAGAGAAACCACGCCGACAGAACACGATTCCTGTAGACGCCCTCTGCGCCTGTCCTACCGTGTCTCTGTCCATTCATTCTACTGTCTCTCTCTCTTCCCAAAGAAAACAGCCCGGGGTTTCTCATTCCACCGGTGTGGGGAACTC
>CACKRE030001006.1:0-10874 GCA_902602495.3 Ectocarpus sp. CCAP 1310/34
GTAGGGACCTCCGCCATGGTCCACTCCGTGAGCCGCGAGCCCGTACCCGTAGCCTGCCTCGAGAGTTGGTGGCGTCCAGCTGGGTGTAGATCCGGGTGCCGACGTGGCCTCCCATCCCGAGGTGATGTCGCCGCCTGATGGTTCTCCGCCTCCGATGGCGAAATGAGCCGGAAAATAGGGCCGCGGCACGTTGGCAATCTGCGCGGGAGGGACGTTGGGCGGCGGATAATTACCACCACGGCCGCCCACCTGACGACCTCGGCTCTCCGGGGGGTAAGGACTGTACCCACCATACCCACGCCCCCCAGAGTTGCGCCCCTGCAGCTGTCCTCCAGTTCCGGATCCTTGCCCACGCGGCGGTCCCAGCAGNGTAGTGGGCTTAATTCGTTGCGTAACTTGTGCCATTCGGAGGTCTCGTGGGTGCTGTTGGGGCCGTGGAGCTGGGAGAAGTGCGATGGTTGCTGCTGATGTGGCTGCTCCGAACCCTGTGGTTGCTGCAGTCGATGTCCGCCTTGCTTCGATCCTGCAGCGGCTGGTTTCCCCGCCCCGCCGCCCCGGCCCACGCCGGCAGTGCCGAGGGCGTACCTCATCTCTTCCTTCCCCTCTCCAGCTCTCCGCTCGTACCTCAGCTCGTGCTCTTCCAACCTCAGCATCTCCTGCATGGTAGCCCTCGACAACATCGAATCAAACAGAAGACGGCTTTACTTTTCTCAAACCTTGGGAAAAAACCCAGGACTATGTGCCTGCACATTGACTTTTCATCCCTGTTATCCACCATACGATCGAAGTCTCATCCACAGCGCAGCTGCCCTAGCGTAATAGTCCATAAGACTCTCTCCTTGCCTCTGACCTACTACGTTCCATGCGCCGTCTAGGGTTTGTCGCTCCTGACTCTTGTCCTGGCTGTATTGCTCGAGAAACACACGGTACCCTGCTTGAGGTGACTCTGATGCCAAGATTTGGGCTTGTACGGGTTGTGCTGTGATGTTAGCAAGCATGAACGTCCAAATCTTCCTGGATTGCTTCACTCTCTCCTCCCCGAGCGTACTGCTCAACCAGTTCAAATTAACACCAGCTGCACCAACAGGGACCTCTGAACTCCTCATCACACCAGCAAGTCCCTCACCCTCCAGCCACGCTTAAAATGCACTCGTGAACACTCGCAATGCAACGTCGATCGATTTGTTCTTCAGATAGTCGTCACTCCATGCTGGGACATCTATCTTAGCTCTCTGCCTCAGCTCTAAAATCTGGTTGCTAGACGTGCCTGAGTGGGCACGATGCCTCTGGTCCTGAGTTGATATCGCGAAGGCCTGCTTGAAGAGGTCAACCGGCTCACGCATCGCGTCGCGCTGATCTTCCCCTCCTGCCGCTCGCGCACCCCGTCGGTCTCGTGCATCGTTGACGAAGAAAGAATTGCTCCCTCCTCTGTCCGCGACGCTTTCCCGGGGGGAGGGACAGCCTGACCTGATTCCCCCGGAGGTTGTCGTCCGTCTCCGTCCGGCATGTTGCGCGCTTAGACACGGCGGCTACCATCTTGATCGTTACGCTAGCGTGTTGAGTAGCTTTGTGCGTCGGTGCCTTGGCGCGCGGGGTCCCTTGGTTGGGAAATAAAATAGCCAGCGGCGCGGTAGCCGCCAACGGTACAGTGTAGGAACCATGATGGGCGTGACAGCCTTCTACTTTGGGATGGAGCGTGATAGCTCCGGTATGGTGTCTCTGGGTGTGGCGTGGAAGCCTGTTGACGTGACAGTCGTGGCGTAAAGGTGTAAGTAAGGGCGTGGATGTCCGGAAGACGTGATAGCCGGGTGGCGTGATAGCCAGGATTGACGTGGAAGTCGTGGCGTGATAGCCGTGGTAGCGTGATAGCCGGGGAAAAAGGACTTGATTGCACACAGGAAGGAGGAAAATGAGGAAAAATACAAGTGAGGAGCCACAACACACAATCACCATATCCGTTGTAGGGCTACCCCTATTTGCACGACGCACTTGCAAATACCAACTTGCACGACTCAAACGCTTCCAGAACCACACAACCAGAAACCCACTTTCAAACTCAAAACAGCAGCGAAACAACACAGCCCAGCACATACATAACCATGCATAACCACCGCCGACAGGCCGCAAAGCACGCGCAACGCAGCAGACCACACTGCAGACATGTCCCCCCGGGATTTTGCTTGTTAGAGAGAGAGGAGCGGCACCGGCCGCTGTATTGAACACCGCTACTTATTCAGCAGGCACGAAACACCAGGTACGGCAGGTACGGCGGTACGGCAGTACAGCTACAGAAGAGCAGAAGATATGCTTAGACCCCAGCAGCAAGCAGCCTGCTCCTTAGACTAGGGATGAATCGCCCTTGTTTTTTTTAGTTTTGCCTTGCCACACACTCAACCCTTCGTGTGACGCGGGGGATACGGTTTGTTACCTGCAGCAGTGCAGCAGCAGTGCGTCTCTTGTTTTGAAGGTGCATTACGCACCAGAGCACACCAACGCCGAGAATTTCCTTCGCCGTTTGAGCCCCACAGCAGTAGTCTAGTATTCTTCCGGCAGCTGCATACGCTCTCTCCGTGTACACGCACGCTCCCGTTGACCATGTACTACCCGCGGTGTGGGCATACGCTGGCGCACCTCTAGGTTAACAACCGCATGTGGGCTTACGCCGCCGGTGGTTGCAACGGGAAAGCACAATTTAGATCAGACGGGGGTGAATTAACCAGAAAATACCAGAATAAATTGCACTCCTCATCCCCCCCGCCCCTTGTCCACGCCGTCCGTACCGTACAGGAGCGAGGACCATCCCCTTGTTTTGCATTACGCTACGCTTCGTACGACGTGGCAGCGGTGGCGGACTGAAGGTACCTCGTGCAATAGAGAGGTGCCGGGGGGGGGAGGACAACAATGGCTCAATCCAGAGACTCCGGTGGGGTACGGGAGGTGATACCGGGGTTGGCGTAGGTCGTCTCCCACCATCTCCCATGGTATCATGGACACTGAAAAATATATGGCATTGTTCACTTGTTGATTGTGATCCTCCATGGCGCTAGCGCTCCACCGCCACGAAGAGGCTACCGAGAATGTCGGACTGCGAGGCGGGTGACACTTTTTGTGGATTCCATTTTGCAAAATTCATTCACTCTTGTTTTTAGTGTGGGGGGTAGGGGCTATTTAGACTAGAGTTGCTTGTTCTTTTCAATGTATGGATTCTGTCATGATATCATGGACATGGAACTGTATATGACATTGTTCACGTGTTGATTGTGATCCACCATGGCGCTAGCGCTCCACCAGCACAAAGAGGCTACGGAAAATGCGGGCTGCGGGGCGGGTGGCTTTGTCTGGATGTCATTTTCTTGAATATATTCACTCTTTTTGGGGGGGTAAAAGCTAGACTAGAGATGGTTGTGGTTTTCATTTTACCGCTTATGCATCTCGTCTCCGTTCTGTTGGGTGTGGGTACGAAATCGTTCGGTCACTCGCGGCACTTGAGCATGTTTGAATAAGGATCGACCCCGGATCGAAGCTCTCCGTTTCAATTGGAGTAGGCACGACCTCATCAGACTGAGGGGCGATCCTTTGAGATGAAAACGACTGAATACCGTTGGTGGCAGCTTGGGCGGGACGGATAGGGAGGGAGCTTCATGTGCACTGAGTGAAAGTGAAGCTGATCTGTTTCATAAGACCCCTAAAAGAACATGGAAATGGTCGTTGGGGAAAAGCACAAAATGATACTCTACGCCTGAACTCGGCCAAACATCGGGTTTACACATGAAACGGCCCATGCTCGCCTCCGCATAACACAGAAGTGGGGAACACTTGGACCGTGGGTCCCCATGAACATAGGACTACAAGGAGGTCAGAAGAGTCCAAAAGGCTAAACACCCCTGTTCGTGTTTGGCATTCCGTTCCATATTACTGACGTCATTTCATTACACGCTCATCGGGCTGTCGATCCCGGAATACAGAGAATGCACACTCAGTCGCTCCTGCACACACTCATCTCACATAATTCACTCGACGAAACTTTTTCACTTGCGCACTCATTTCATTGAGCTCTCTGACTTCACTCGATTCACTAAGCTTCATTTCACGCAGCATAATTCGCTCACCCAGCCAAGCCAACTTACGGTGAACTCGATGAAGCCATGATGACAAAGATACGGACGGCTAAGCAACAGGTTTCGTCGTATATTGGCCGCCTTACAGCTGCAATGAGCAACCGGTGTGTGCCAAGTGAAGCCAACACAGGTACATTCTATTCTTCTTCCTATTTATTGATACAAAACAATTGTACATATGTTTCAATAATATCTGTTTCATTTCCCTCCCAGCAAGAAAGAAAGCTACCAGCATGGTTGGTTACACAATGACCGCAAATCGTCACAAATGTACTGTCTGCATTGCAAATACATCAATCTGTAAGAATACATTCACACGCTAAAATTCGAAAAAGCAACTGTTTCTTCTTTTTCTACGCCTGTCGCCTTAGGCCTCGATCCAAAACGATATCCAACTCCTCGGCGTTTGCGTCACCTGATGCTCCTTCTGCGGAAATAATGGCCATCGACACGCGCTAAAGGGGTCATTCCACGTGGCTAAGCAGCAATGACCAGGACACTTACCGGCGAGAAAAACGTCATCTCCGCTTACGACATGGCATGGACTATTTTTCATTGCTTTTCCCACAAGGCAGGGCATCCGGCTGCACGTTGCCATGCAAAGCACAGCTGAGAATAAAATCACAGGGTAACACAGTCGTTGATACGGGAACCCGATTTCAGCAAGTTGCTCCTTTGGTGAACGAATTCCTCATCGACGTATTCAGCCGCAACGAGTATCAAAGACTCACCGTTCACGCACATAATCAAGATAACCACGACAAGTATCGCACTTCATTACACCACTCACAAGTTGGCGGTGTCACGGATACCAAGATCCCTCGGGACTACTGGACATCTGCACCAGCCGACAAAGTTATCATTCCGTCCAGCTTTAGCCAAGGCAGAGCGGGCGAACAACCTCACGAAAGAAGCGATGGCCATCTCACGAGTGCTGCATCAGCACACAACAAACATCTTTACACAATGAGACATTGATTGGTTGATGAACGTTTACATTATAGACTATACCACATCCGTCCAACCCTGAGAGGCCACAACCGGGTCGCCCAGAGCTCGCCGGCGTCATCGACGACTACTATACGTTGGGCACGACCAAACCCGGCTTTTTCACTCCCATCTAGTCTATGTAGCAGCCTTCAACCATCAACAACTTCAGTACTTCATCTTTCCCGCTCGCAGCACCAGCTGCAAAGATTCCATCCCCCCACACGCCGCACGCACCCCTGTCACACTCGCCCCTATCCCCGAATTCTTCTCATTCGCCATCCTATGGGTTAGACCTCTCCAAGAGCACCTCCAATACTTCCATGCCCCCCAGCGCAGCAGTACATACATGCAGGCACCCAGCACATGGCAGTACCATCTCATCACATAATGACAGACAACGTAAATTCCATACATCAACATACAGACATTCTCCGTATATACCTCGAAGTATCCTCCTGTCAAACCAAATATCCTGCTGTCTGAACGTTTATTTTGGTGAGCCATGATGAAAATACGTTGGCGCTCTCATCTTCGTATATTTATGTAGTCTAATCCTCCTGTCAAAACAAATATCCTGTCTGAACGTTTATTTTGATGAACCATGATCAAAATAAGATCTCACAGTTTCGTCGGGAGCGTCTCCTTCTTCTCCTCCTGCGGTCTCTCCTCCTTCTCCCTGCTGCTGCTGCTGCTGCTGCTGCTGCTGCTGCTGCTGCTGCTCCTCCTGCCCCTCCTGCCGTTGTTCTTCGGCTGGGCTTGATCGCATGCACGCGTCGCCGCTCTCTACCTCTACGGCGACAACTGAATGCTCGTCGTCACGTATCGTTCTTTTCAGGGACATATCTGCAGTGTGGTCTGCTGCGTTGCGCGTGCTGTGCGGCCTGTCGGCGGTGGTTATGTGCTGTGTTGTTTCGCTGCTGTTTTGAGTTTAAAAATGGGTTTCTGGTTGTGTGGTTCTGGGGGCGTTTGAGGCGTGCAAGTTGTTATTTGTAAGTGCGTCGTGCAAATAGGGGTAGCCTCCGTCCGTTGTAGACACACATACCCCCACCCTCAATCCTGTTATATGCGGCAAAGTTGGTACCACCAAATCTAATCCATAGCAACCTCTGAACCCCCAAACTCCCCGCTTCATCTGCTTGGAAATTTCTTCTTGACATAAACTGTCGATTCTGTGAGTACGTCTGCTAGATATACTCGTAGCATAGTAATGGTTGAATATGGGACATGGATCTACGGAGATTGCAGTTGGTAGATCGCAAAGGAACAGGGAGTTTCTGCTTGGTTTCTCCGGATTCGATGAGTGATCTGAATTGCGTGACGGTGTGGTGACCCACTCTTCGGCTGCTCGGCCTCGAGTGGTCGCTGCCCTTCCCTCTTCCCTCTAATACAAGACTTTCCCATCTCGGCTTTCACTGGCCGAACTGCCTTTCTCCACAAACTTACAAGCTTCGGCCTACCCGGTTTATCCAACACGCTAGCATTAACGGCTTTGTGGAGGGTGATTGGGTAGCGCCGATGGGCAGCCGCATGCGCGGCTGACGACACCCAACAAGACGAAGAGGCCACCAACGGCGAGGGCCTGCACAGCAGCAGCAACCCCAAGACCTACAGCAGCGCCATCGTCAGCTGTGCCCCGCCGTCTACTGGGGTTGTAGGCATGAACAGGCACGTGATGACTTGTCAGTTTTGGACTGCTGTCGATATGTGTACACCCATGCGGTGATGCGGTACGCCTACATCGTGCCTTCAGATCCTAAACGCGGCATTACGCCGTGCGGTACTGCCGTCAAACACCAACACTTACTCCAACTCCACCTCCACCCGGCACTGCCGTCAAACTCTCTCTCCCACTCATTCTCTAGTAATCGCGGCAACACGCTGCACGGTAAAGCCGTCAAACACCAACACTTACTCAATCAAAACGCGACAACACGTCGTGCGGTACTGCCGTAAAACTCCACCGCTCGGTCAAAGACCGACTACCTGT
This sequence comes from Ectocarpus sp. CCAP 1310/34, assembly GCA_902602495.3. Classification (NCBI taxonomy): domain Eukaryota; class Phaeophyceae; order Ectocarpales; family Ectocarpaceae; genus Ectocarpus; species Ectocarpus sp. CCAP 1310/34. Next base: position 7,096 of record CACKRE030001006.1, read on the forward strand.
AGCAAATGGGTAGACACAATCCAGGTTATCAGTAATCCTCAAAAACTGATGCCAGTTAGATTCTAAACTGATGATACTGTTTGTGCGTGTAGCATGGTATTTAGAAATAGTATTGTGCGTAATGTAATGCAGTGATTGGCGAGGTTTTGTTCGTCTTCCTGACAGCCGTGCTGAGACTAACTTTCTCTAGCCGGTAACAGCGTGATCAACGTTTTATCTGGGCTCTCTTTGGTAGCTACTTTTTGAGCAGCAGGTTTAGCCTGATCAAAAATGCGTGATCAACGTTTTATCTGGACTCTTTTTGGGTAGCAGGTTTAACCTGATCAAAAACTTTTCATGTCTTGGTTGTGTCAGCGAGTGCCGGAGACGTGTCAAGTCTCAACGAAGTGCAACATTGGTACCTCCACCTTGTTGCAGATTAAAAATCCACAATATTGACGAAATAAATAAATGCTGATTTCCTAATATTGTTGTACGTTGTCTTGAGATTGCTATTTGTTGTGAGATTGCGGTTCCAAAAGTTGTTAAGGTTTTGACTTAGGATTGATTACCCTATGGTTAGAACAGTAGCAGCAGCTTGATTACTATTTTGCAACAGAGGACTAATCAACCTCCGTTTCAGGATGATATTCAGCTATTTATTGAGTGACAATGTTGCAGTGATCGATAATTTCAGACAAACGAACCATTCCACAAGTAGGGTCCGACGACTTGAAAGTGTGATTGATTCATTTGTTGATTTTTCTCCTGCAGTCACTACTGTGCAGAACCGGGGGGAATGTTCGTGGTATGTGATTCTCCTCAGTAGTGCTGGTTTGTTCGGAACTAATCTGCCGCCATCATCCCCTCCGAACGCGCGACCTGCCCTGCACCACTGCCGAGTCAATCCTCTCGGAGCGACAANATATGAAAGGAGATAGGCGACCGCGGCGAAGGCGTGCGAAATATCCGCTGGGGGGGGGAGAAACAATGGCTTGGGCAATGGGTTAAGCACTGGAGCCTGATGCGCCGGCAAATGTAGGGGTTCGAGTGTTTTTGTTTTGGTATTGGATTGTGTTGGTTGGATTGGATTTTGGTCTTGGTGTTGAATTGATTTCTAGCATTTGGGTTGTGAACGTTGTTTTGGCATTGGATTTGATTTGTTTTTGGTGTTTCGTCGGGATTTATTTGTAGCAGGTTTGTTTTTCTTGCGTTTCGACTGGATGAATTTTGAATGTTGTTCTTTTGTTCTATGGATCTGACTCCAACCCAAATCATGGGGGCGGATCTCCCAGAGCAGGGGGGCACGTTGTTCTTTTGGAAGGAATTCACTGTAGCTGGTGCTAAGTTTCTAGGGAGAAACAATAAGGAAAATACTCGCTCGCGTATGTTCTGCTCAAATGATCTCAACGCTGAACGAATGTTTGGGGATGGACGTTATTTGATCGGAAGTGTGAGAGTAGAGGATTGGTACCATGCCCAGAAGCGTTTTATCTGCGAAGTGGGCATGAAACGTATACTTTGGTTTGTGTTCGAAAGTTTGTGTATTTTTGGTAGGATTCGTAGTCGGATGAACGTAGTCGGATGCACAACAAAGAAGGCGATTTTCTACGAATTGATCCGTGTTTTGGAAAGAAAATGAAGAGGAGTTCCACAGACAGGTTTGACTCGATAGATTGTTTAAGGCTTTCAGTTGTGCGAGGGACATAAGTGCTTTGCGGGTGTCTTTGCGGCTAAGTGCTGAGAAAGGATGGACCAGCAAAAGAGCGTTTTGCAGAGAAGAATGAAGGCGATGGGACAAGACGTTATGGGTTCAGGAACTTTTGCATAATCGACTTCTTGCTTTTGTCATGGAGGAGTGGGATCCACGTTTTGGGTCGTACATGGAATTGTGATGATTTGCCGGATCACTACGATGCATACGAGCAGGGGGGCTGTTAGATATACTCGTAGCATAGTAATGTGGTTGAATATGGGACATGGATCTACGGAGATTGCAGTTGGTAGATCGCGGAGGAACAGGGAGTTTCTGCTTGGTTTCTTCGGAGATTCGATGAGTGATCTGAATTGCGTGACGGATAGGTGTGTGTGGTGACCCACTCTTCTTCGGCTGCTCGGCCTCGAGTGGTCTCTGCCCTTCCCTCTTCCCTCTAATACAAGACTTTCCCATCTCGGCCCTCACTGGCCGAGCTGCCTTTCTCCACAAACCTACAAGCTTCGGCCTACCCGGTTTATCCAACAACGTCTAACACAGCTTTTGACTGGTACAAATAATGTGTAGTCTGTCAGCTCCTTGCGTTTCACGATTTTAAACGACTGAAGTGCCGAACCAACAGTACAAGAAAGCCTGGCGCAGCTGCTGCACTTTCCTCTATCACCTGTCGTGTATCATTCTTTTGGTCTCTGATGTAACGACCGCTACAGGTACAAACCTGCTGCCTTGGGGTGTACCAGCGCTCGCTCGTTCTTTTCGCGGGTTCCCATTGTAAAAGTGGCGGTAGTGTATGGATTGGACCTACAAAGCCGAACCGTCGTTGGAGAAATCGTCCACGACTACTTGATGAGAGTCACGCCTGCAAGAGCTGCGAAAGAGAGCCGGTGGAAACGAAGACGGGAAAGTGGGAAGTAGAGTCGGCGACGGCTACGAGTGTGCTGGCACCGGGGCTTGCTCAAGCTTCGTCTGCGTGACCTGGTGGAGGTTTTGCATCCAAGTGGCTTTCAACGTTCAGCGGTCGAGATGTAACTGAACCCTCGGATCGAGCAGAATGTTGTGAGCCCCACCGGGGATGACTCTCGCAGACTACTAAAGAGGTGACCACATCAAACACCACATCAAGCACTTCATGGCTATGCAGGCAGCCAACGTGAGCGAGCGAGCAGTTTCCATGTGGGAATTTTATCAGATAGATAGCTAGAGTAGATGTCCCCATTAAGCCCCAGAGTCAGTTAAGCCCCACTTTTTTAACCGTCAAAACTTTCCGCCAAATAGACTCTCTACATGGAACTCCATTTTTTTTTGAAATTTGAAAGCACACCGTGAGCTTGCGTTTGAGCATCTGTACGCACGAATCAGCTGCGCCACTCCCGAGATACAGCGCCACAACCACCACCGTCGGCGGATACTGGAAGGTTGGCGTTTTGGCCGCTCCTATTGCTAAGGATGACCAGGTCTAAGGTGGACCCAGAGCAGGCGCAGAAGGCCATCGAGGCTGTCCGCAGCGGCGCAATGTCTCTCCGGGCTGCTGCACAGGCCTATGTATGGCGTGAACAAGCGCTCTCTCTCTCGCCGGCTGAGCGGTGATGTAAGCATGGATGCAAAGGTTGGTCCAAGGACTGTGCTCACAGTCGATGAGGAAAATTTTGTTGAGGATGCACTGCTGTACGCTGCTCGTCACTTCATCGGGATCGACCGGACTGCGCTGCAAGAACATGTGCGCCAGCTGTGCAACGACGGTCGGGATATCCCGTGGGATGCAGCAGTCGGCCCGGGGCGATAATGGCTAGACGGCTTCTTCAAGAGGAATCCTGCGCTGTCGGAACGGAGCGCTTGCATCTACAAGGCCAATAGAATCATGAGTGACGATGAGACTCGCCTGCAGACGTTCTACAAGGACTTTGGCGAGTTCGTTGACAAGGACAAGATCTTTGCCAATCACCTGTGGAACACAGATGAGACCGGTGAGGTTCATATAGAAAGGTGTTGCTGATGGATCTAAGCAGTAGGCAAGGGCTACAGCAGTGCTGTAGTGCGCGGTGCAGCTGCGCGGCAACTTGCTAGCAGCAGGCGGAGTTGTGCCGAT
>CACKRE030001006.1:10891-30893 GCA_902602495.3 Ectocarpus sp. CCAP 1310/34
GAGACTCGCCTGCAGACGTTCTACAAGGACTTTGGCGAGTTCGTTGACAAGGACAAGATCTTTGCCAATCACCTGTGGAACACAGATGAGACCGGTGAGGTTCATATAGAAAGGTGTTGCTGATGGATCTAAGCAGTAGGCAAGGGCTACAGCAGTGCTGTAGTGCGCGGTGCAGCTGCGCGGCAACTTGCTAGCAGCAGGCGGAGTTGTGCCGATTTTTTCAATGTGGATCGTTGGATCCGCCCTCTGCAACCCACACACCCCTGCAAGATCTATTCCACTACCGCTGTAGACTAGACTAAAACGCACGGTTGACATACACTACAGTAGCACATGCCCCCTCCCCTTTCCCCGGCGCTCACTGTGTTACCGTACGCTCGAAGTCACTCGAGTTATAGCAAGAGGGACGGCGGAATGAGGTGTGTGTTGGGGATGAAACAGAAACCTAGACGGGTTTGGCTGTGTGTCGCACTCTAGCGCAAGCGTGCTTGTGTTCGCCTGCGGCGGCACCCCTTTCCTGATGTGATTAGTCTCTATCGCCGACAGATGTAGCCGTAGTCTAGTCTCTTCGCCCTTTGCCGATAACCCCTGGCTGACAGTGCTGTCGTCCACCTCCTCTGTAGAAATAGTACACAGACCTAGAGAGAGCGGTACCAGGTGCGCTCCGACCACCTTCCCTACGCTCAACGCCACCTCGGCTACGTACCTTTCCTGGTCCAACATCTCTGTTTTGCAGGTAGACTCCACAAGGCACCACGACAATGAAGGAAATTGCGGAGAGCGGACAGAAAGTGGTTGGAGCGATGCGTTCAAACTCGAGAGAAAACGTGACGGTGGTGTTCACCATCAGCGCGGCGGGTGCCACCCTCGCCCCGTGGATCATCTACAAAGGGCAGCGTCTGCAAGCAGACTGGGTCAAAGGCAGAAACGGCCCTCCGAACGAGAGACTGGCAGTCACCGATTCCTCGTTCATGCAGGTGACCGTATTGGTCAACTACATTCGCGACTTTCACCGGCGGCTTCTCGACCGCGGCTTGATCAACGGCACGCCAAACATGCTCGTGCTTGATGGCCACGCCTCGCATGTTACCTACGAAGTTGTCAAATTGGCCAGGGACCTAAACATCGTCCTTTACCAGATACCGTCCCACTCGTCTCATGTTGTTCAGCCCTTGGGCGTCGGGTCGTTCGGGGCGTTCGGGTCATTCAAGCGGGAAATCACCAAGGTTCTCTCGGCCTTCCCGGCACGAGACGGCGGAAGGGTGCCCGCGAAGCGCGACATGTTGGGCATTCTTGGGGATGCTTGGTTGCGGAGCTTATCCGAGGAACAGAACATATCACCCTTTGCAGGGGTAGGCCTTTGGCCGGTAGACGAGGAGCGGGCGATGGGTCGACTTCAAGGTGTAGGGAAGAGGAAGGAACGATCAGGTGCCCGCCCGCCCGTCGAGGACATCACAGTGGCGATTTCCGACAAGGATCTTGCCGACAACCTCGGCCCACGAACGGTTCGCGAGCTGCAGCAAAAGGGCCAGTGCGTCAAGGGCATCCTTATCAACACGGTCATGCTCGGAGCCTTCGTCAAGGCGAAAAAGAAGCAGAAGAAGCTCGCCATCACCCGCAAGTGCATGGTCTCCCGGAAGGAGGGGTTATCACGTGCGATGACGGCATGCACAAATTCCTCGAGGACGAACGCCAGAAGGTGGAGGCCGAGGAAGCTCTGAAAGAAAAAAGAGACGTGTAGGTTTTTCTGTACCGATCCGAACTCAACCTAGTTTGATTCCAAATCGGTTGAAACCGCCCTTGGAGGCCACGCTGTACCTAGCGGTTTGAATCAGTTTCTGACTGGAAAACCCGGGGATGTGACCACTCTGTCCCCGGTTGGGGACTCCTCCCCCCCGTTTGTATGTACTTGCTCCTTGCTTTAGTGTCGAGGTCAGTGTCAAACGGCGAATCATGGGGTGAAAGCGAAGTAGAGAAAAACAAGAGATGCAGCGTCGTGCATATCGGGACTGGGGGTTGCCGTAGACGGACGCGAACACCGGAAAATGCACCCGCTTCTTATCGATCAAAATGGCGTGCAAACTACCGTTTCATGTCGCGATTTTTTTGNTCTTGCTCCTTGCTTTAGTGTCGAGGTCGGTGTCAAACGGCGAATCATGAGGTGAAAGTGAAGTAGAGAAAAACAGGAGATGCAGCGTCGTGCATATCGGGACTGGGGGTTGCCGTAGACGGACGCGAACACCGGTAAATGCACCCGCTTCTTACCGATCAACATGGCGTGCAAACTACCGTTTCATGTCGCGATTTTTTTGTGAAGTCGTTGTAAACCAGTACCAACTCAATCCTGAACAATTTTTTGGCCCTACCCCGATTCATGGTCACGGGGCCCCTCAGGAAGCAACACTTGGGGTGTTATTCCGTCCAAAAAGTTGGTTCAAAACCGGGGGATACGCCAATTTCATCCCCGCATACATTGTTTTGTTTTTTTTGCAACGACTCATATTCATAAGGTGATTGGCCATGACACCAAGTACCATGTCCCGAAACGTTGTTTTACGTGCACAATGTGGCTCTAACGCAAAGTGGGGCGTATGTGGCGGGGGGTGGTATTGGTGGTATTTTCCGTTTTTTTAGCTTCGAGGAGCCATGTATTGTACTGACTCTAACAGCACACAAACTCATTTGTTTTCATTTTTTTTTTTCTACACTCAGATATTGATGTTTTCTTTCGTTCGAACTCTAGTTCAACCTTTTCACGAAGTACCAGCTTTTTCCGCACAGGGTGGCTTAAGTGGGGCTTACTAATAGGGGCATCTACTCTAGACTGTCTTGGTAAAATAGCATGTGTGCAAATATATGCGGCCACTATTTGGTCCTCGGACAACGGCAGTATCTGGATGATGACGCTATCGAACGAAGTCGACGCTGCAACGCGCCCTGGGAGAGAAAGAGATAGCCGCATCAGTTATCTGTCATGCCGAAGGAGACTGACGTCTTTCAGAGCCCCCCGCGGTTTGAAACGTTTTCATATCTAACCGGATACAACGACCACCGGCCGAGCGCTGCTGTCTAGAAGGGTTGGTGCGTCGTTTTGGTGGAGGGAATCGATCATTTGTACCATCGGAAGCAGCAATTGTGGATGGTTCGACTTGGCGGGGAACGAGTCGCGCAACGACGTGAAGTGCGTCAAAATGAGCAACGAAATGGGTTTCCATTGAGGATATATCCATGACAAACGGGTACGACCAGCTTTACAGTGAGGGGTGCGATGAGAGGGTACAATGGGGAGGTTTCATGAGCCGCTGTTGACTACCTTATGTTTGGATTGTATATTGAAGCATCAGTGACAGGGCGCATGAGTCTCCATCACCATCCTCTCTGCATTGTGCCTACATCACGTGATTTCTTTGCCCCTCCGCCACTCGTGTCTTGGCAAGAATGGAACCCCAAACGGCAATTCGGCGTCGCCTGTCTGGGCGAGATCGCTCTTCATCTGACGGCGCTTGCCAACCGGTGCTTGACGCAGGACTTCTGTCCCACTCAGCTGAAAAGCTCAGGCGGGTTGCTTAGTCGGCTGTACATCTCCATCTTCGGTGTCTCTTGCCGGCAGTGTGGCGGTTTTTCTTTGTTTGGTACCAAAGCCGTTGAAATGGCCACTCCATACACCCATTAGTGGCGAAACACGACGCACTCACTCTCATGGTTACATCTTCGCCGCCCCGGGTCCGGAGGTGTATTGTTATTGGAAAGACTTGTTCCACTGGTACAGGAACGTCATCCACAGCTGTCCCCGATTTCGCGTCGTAGAAATACCGCAGCTGAGCCTTCGCTACCGAGTTTCGAGTTCCCCCCCGGAGTCTTACTACCAAATTTAGAGCGCGAGAACCAGTGAGAATTGCGAGCATTTACCAGAATCGGCATTGAGCAGCAAATGCGCAAATCGTCTTCTGCGGTTAGGCTTCGATAATGAGTGGAGTGTGCCCCTATCCGAGCCTCGCGACACGGTTTTCTCCCACGTCAAGTGCGACGACCGTGGACGAGAGATCAAGTTCAAAACCTGCAAAACCTGCCGACTCTCAAACCATTATGCTGTAATGTTTGAATTCCTGGTTCAATGCTGAAGGCGTCGCACGCGCGAGTAGATTTCTCCCCGAAGATATGAACGGCGCGATGAGAGCAGGGACTCCAGCGAAGGTGTGTTGTTGATGTCTTGCAACGTTTTTCGACCTGAGAATGTAGAGGTCTCATCTGTCTCTCGGTATTCCCTAACATCCCCGCATTGTTCGGCACGCCTCAGATAGGAATGCCGATTCGATGTGACCCGCCAATACCTTTGGACATCCACGATGTTCTGGGCACACACACGGTAGCTGATGGTCAGCCGGAAAGATTTCGGCTTCACTATTGGAGCGCGCTGGCTCCAAGCGCCTTCGAGTGGGGAAGATGGGAAGAAAGCAGTTCCCACCATCGTTATGGAAACAATTTTGCCCAAGGATCAAATATGCTGTACTACAGTATCCATTTACCGGTAGTATCGAGGGCTGCACTCGTCCGAACTATAAGCAGCACGCCCAATTCCGTGAGTTCTTTCGGTTGGTCGTTCTACCAGCGCTTCTTCACCGTATTTGTGTTGTTTCTGAACGCTCCCTGAACCTCGCTTCCGTCGCAACAGTCTTGTCGTTGCAGGAAAAGCACGCAAGCTTTGACTCCGGTACGGTTGTGCTTCTCTTTTCCATTTTGTTGAGCACGGATTGGCATTTTCACGGAATATCGGCTCGATGTATCTGCTGTCGCTCCTTGTCAGCACCTATTGCACCTCCACGAATATACGAATTCACGCTGTGTGCTAGACCCGTGTAGACTATCCTCAGGAGGGCACATGGGGAGTCTGACGGTTGGGCTTGTAACGGCACGTGCTGCACGTCTGATGACGTTCTCAGTTTGCAATGTGTTGCACATTCCCTTAGTATTCGTGCTTTAGCCTGCCGAGGGTGGCCCGGCCAAGTGCACCGGCACTACTGTAGACGAGCTTGAGCTTGGGGCACTCAATCTGTCCGGTGCTGTGGATGCGGTCGGGATTCGAAGGGCCTGATAGACAAGAGCCAGCAGGGCGTCCTCAACGACCTCATCGTCAGGGTTGACTCGCAGCTTCGGCTGGCCTCAACGACAACGGAAACGCGTCCCAGCTCGATGGTGAGATTCGGGGGGGGTTGTTTCTTGCCATGTTGAGGGATATAATATGGCGAAAGGGATATATTGATGGATGATGCATGACTTTTTGACAAGAAATAGTCTGCTGTGTTCCGTACGACACTACGCTGTTGGAAATACGAAAAGGCGTTGAGGATAAGCGCCTCGAGAGGCAAGGGTGAGGCTTTAGTCAGTGTCCTTTGGTGTTGATGTTGCCGGTGATTCGCGTCCCTGCGAACAAAAAAATCCTTGTCGCATCCTAAACCAGCCGGAGAGGAATGTTCAAGAACCGATGGTTGTCGGATTCCGTACCGCATGGTTCTGCCCAGATGGTGGAGTGTCGGAGGGATTGCACCCGAAACAATCTGAAACAATACGTTGCTCTATCGTACAGGGGGGCAGATGCCATTGCCCATTGAAAATGCCAAATTCGGTCACGCTTTTAAGACTGAAAAGTTTCGGCTAAATTTACGATTTCCATCACCTAATGTAACAGCGCCTAATATGTATATATATATATATATATTTTTTTTTCTCCCATCATTGGATTCTGTCGACTGCCCCTATGGCCCCTATCCTCCACTTCTACTAGCTAGACGACCCAACCGGGGTCACACAGGAGGTGGGGGTTGGACCCCCTCCAATTGTTCGTGCTGGTTGTTTTTTGCCACGCGAGTTGTATGTACCCTTTAGGGAGTATTTGGCCGGTAAACAGGGAAGGCGTCCGCATCAGTTGAACCTGTACGGGTGATTCTTTTAGAAGGCACTGAACAGAGACAGGGGTATTCGCTCATTGAATACCGCATAAACAACAATAACGACACAAGAACCACTACTACTGCGACTACTACTATTTCTACAGGGACCAGAAAGCGCGTTGATTGAGGATGAACTCCGACCTGCATAATGACGTTACGAGCTAATCGTCAGTGGAGTTGGCCCCTTGTTCCGTCTGCATTGCATTCTGCAGGACACTCTGAAACCCGGACAATCTTGAGCCATTTCGGTTTAACGGCGTCTGTCTCCCAACAACGATATTTATCTGTTCGACTGACGTTCACGCTGTTTCCTAAAATCATGTGAAGACCTTCAAAGCTATTCTCTACCAGGTACTCGAGAAACTTCTTGCTGCACCATGCATGCTCCCTCTCCTCCGTCGTTTTCCAGCGTATTCTCTGGGCGGCATTGCCAGCCCGATGCTTCGGGACCCTCCCAGTGCGCTGATTTGTTGAGGGTGCTACTTGTCATAGTTTTTACTAGCCGGGTTTTCTCGTGTGGCTTACAGCAATGGCCAGAGGTTGCAACTTGTCACGCATAGGCAAAAACTTGGCACTGACAATCAATGTCGGTCACAGTCAGGACCGGAAGATCCTGACCGTTTGCGTGACGGCCGTGCGACACACGGGACATCCATCGCTGCGAGAGGCACACTCGACGCAGCAGCAGTAGTGCCCACAGGGAATGAAAGCACAATTTATCTCGTTGTCGAAGCACACCTGGGAATAGATCGAGCCGAAAGGTTCGGGCGGTACAGGTAGTCAAGGGCAGGGTAGGACGAACGCACATTCAGCCATGCGGCAGGAATGTTTCTAACCCGTTGTTTCGATCTTACGACGAACGATGCCTTGTCGCTAGGAGGACCGCTGCATGACTGTAAGATGTGTAGCTCTCACCTTGCAATCGTTGATGTCCTCGTCGTATTCCGCAGACCATGGTGTACTGGTGGTACTAACCAGTAAGTCGCTCGAAGTGCCTCTTGCACGGGACTCGGCCTAGGCAGAAGCACGGCGAGGAACAGCAAGGGGGCCCGCGGGGTGTGGGGCAAGCAGGGTATGGCCAGTGGCCAGGTACGAGGTTGGGGGTAGGTTGGGCAACGGTTACAACATCTAGGTGGTGGGGAGGTTGCACACCGTAGTGTGCAGATAAATCCGCATCTCGAATAATGGCGATAATCCAACTAGCACGACGGACTGGCAGGATAGACAATGCGCTCAAGTTTGGTTACATCCTCCCATCCTCCCCCAACTTTCGCAGGTAGGTTGTAATCGGTGCCCAACCTGCCCCCCTGGTCACTAGTGATCCGGCTTTGAAAAATGGGCAAACGTTCACGTTACTGGCGGCCTTTGCTGGAAACTTCCTCCAACGGTTCATGGTACCGAAACCGAGCTTTTGACTGTACTGTTCTGTTCAAAACGCGCTAGAAGATGCGGCGACTATGATTTCTTCCGCAATAGCTGCCCCCCCGCAGCTTCGGCCAGGAACTCGGAACCGTGTGATCCTGTGCCCAACCGCCACGGGTCGGCTACCTCCTCAATTGCCTTGTAGTCTCTTCGCTATTTGCTCAGATTTGGGGAAGGGCACGATGAAGTCCATATATCGCTCTACGGGATATCGAGAGCATCTACTGGCACCATATGCTCACGAAGGATGGGGAAATCATCAAGGAAGGCCCTCTGCGACGACGGGGGCCTCATCAAACATACACCAATAATCGGAAAATCTCCTTATCCCCTGTGCCTTAGGGAAGCTTCGATATTCCTTGGACTTATTGTAAACGAGCTGCAGAAATTCAACCTATTGGCACCGAAATCGCAAGTCTTTCTGTGCTTTCTTTCACAACCCGACGGATACGTATGACAACCCGAATAACACGGTCTGTAAGTCTGTATGAAATTCAAGGTCCTCCCTGCGGGCACGGGTTTCAAGCCTCCCGAGGGCTGATACGAATAGTGCTCGATTCTGTCGCAAACATCGCATGAATTATTTGGGGTCATCCCGCGCGGACAACAATCGCCAGCGGTATTCACCCAACTGAGCCGGCCACCGGTTCAGCGATATTTTCTTGCGATTGTAGATTCTCTTTGAACTGGAATAGATATCCGAAACGCGTCACAAGCAGAGAAGCGAGCGCAGGCTCCCACAAGCCAAGTGTGGGTGCATGTACAGTCTACAGAGCATCGATCTGCCCGCGGCGAAGTGTGGACGAGCACAATGTTGAATTGAGATAGTGACGGAATCACCCATAGACTATATGCGGAGATACCAGCTGAGAGGAAAAGATTGTTCTCGGGGACAAACTGCAAACTCGCGCGATACACCAAGCAGAGGCCACGGCACCATCTCCGAAGAAGAAAATTGTGGTGGGTTATGGGGGACATATGCCATGCGATCAGATTGAGCGGCATTTAGTTTTCGTTCGTGGCGGGAGACGTGTTTGCAGCGAGCATATGGGCGTTTCCTTTCTCGCGTCTTTGATGGGCTTTATTGCTGTTTGACAGGGCTTTCTTTTCGCAGAACATACAAAACCGGCTCCCGCGACTTTCCGCGTCCAGCGTGCGCGCCACGGATTCCTGTTCTGAGCATGCACGGCAACATACCCACGAGGTTCCGGCTTGCCCCTCCGCAAGAGAGAGATTTGCCGAGGCGGGAAAAACAATCAAACAAAAAATGTACGGACAACACTATGTCCAATGCATTCGGGACCATTCCCAGCTTCAGAAGTTACACTCCCACGTCGTCGAGGAAATAATGTATTCGCTTCGAAAAAACTGAACTACACATAACCAAAGTTTCGGTTGTCAGAGAGTTGTGGTCGAGGAAACAATTGAACCGTGAATCTGGCGATTGGACGTGCCTTTAGATGTAATTCCCCTTCGTATTGGCTGATTTAGTCTAGCGCTCGTGTACATGTAAGTCTTCCATATACGCGAATGCCTGGAAGTCAACGCGATAAGACGTGCTGGGTACGAACCGACCACCAGAAGATCGCCTATGATAACGACATCTGTCCAATCCTCGTGAAGCTACCACCATCTGCTTGCCTTACCTGAGCTCGACAAAGATCAAGGCAGTAGAGCGTATGGTTCAACTCGAGTCCCTCTCGGCCAAGCTTGGCTAGCGAGATGGTCAGCCGGCGCCTGAACAGCTCCTCTGCCTCCTCCAGTCGCCCCACCGCTTGAACGCAAACACCAAGGTGGTGCAGTGTATGGCCGACTTCGATGTCTTCTCGACCAAGCGTAGCCTCCCGGATCGCCAGACAACGCCGGAACATCTCCTCCGCCTCGTCCAGTCGTCCCGCCGTTTGAGTGCAAACGCCAAGGTGGTGCAGTGTATGGCCGACCTCGATGTCCTCTACACCCAGCTCAGCCTCCCGGATCGCCAGACAGCGCCCGAACATCTCCTCCGCCTCGTCGAGCCGTCCCGCCGTTTGAGCGCAACGGCCTAGCTGGTGCAGTGTGTTGCCGAGCTCGATATTCTCTCGACCCAGCGCAGCCTCCCTGATCACCACGCAGCGCCTCAGCAGCGCCTCGGCTTCGTCCAGTCGCCCCGTCCTCTGAACGCAAACACCAAGGTGGTGCAGTGTATGGCCGACCTCGATGTTCTCCCGACCCAGCGCAGCCTCCCTGATCACCACGCAGCGCCTCAGCAGCGCCTCGGCTTCGTCCAGTCGCCCCACCGTTTGAGCGCAAAGGCCGAGGTGGTGCAGTGTATGGCCGACTTCAATGTCTTCTCGACCAAGCGTAGCCTCCCGGATCGCCAGACAGCGCCGGAACATCTCCTCCGCCTCGTCCAGCCGTCCCGCCGTTTGAGTGCAAACGCCAAGGTGGTGCAGTGTGTTGCCGACCTCGATGTCCTGTACACCCAGCTCAGCCTCCAGGATCGCCAGACAGCGCCGGAACATCTCCTCCGCCTCGTCCAGCCGTCCCGCCGTTTGAGTGCAAACGCCAAGGTGGTGCAGTGTGTTGCCGACCTCGATGTCCTGTACACCCAGCTCAGCCTCCAGGATCGCCAGACAGCGCCGGAACATCTCCTCCGCCTCGTCCAGCCGTCCCGCCGTTTGAGTGCAAACGCCAAGGTGGTGCAGTGTATTGCCAACCTCGATGTCCTCTCTACCCAGCTCAGCCTCCCGGATGGCCAGACAGCGCCTGAAGAACTCCTCCGCCTCGTCCAGTCGCCCCGCCGTTTGAGTGCAACGGCCTAGCTGGTGCAGTGTGTTGCCGAGCTCGATATTCTCTCGACCCAGCGCAGCCTCCTTGACCACCAGGCAGCGCTTCAGCAGCGCCTCGGCTTCGTCCAGTCGCCCCGCCCTCTGAACGCAAACACCAAGGTGGTGCAGTGTATGGCCGACCTCGATGTTCTCCCGACCCAGCGCAGCCTCCCTGATCACCACGCAGCGCCTCAGCAGCGCCTCGGCTTCGTCCAGTCGCCCCACCGTTTGAGCGCAAAGGCCGAGGTGGTGCAGTGTATGGCCGACTTCAATGTCTTCTCGACCAAGCGTAGCCTCCCGGATCGCCAGACAGCGCCGGAACATCTCCTCCGCCTCGTCCAGCCGTCCCGCCGTTTGAGTGCAAACGCCAAGGTGGTGCAGTGTATTGCCAACCTCGATGTCCTCTCTACCCAGCTCAGCCTCCCGGATGGCCAGACAGCGCCTGAAGAACTCCTCCGCCTCGTCCAGTCGCCCCGCCGTTTGAGTGCAACGGCCTAGCTGGTGCAGTGTGTTGCCGAGCTCGATGTTCTCTCGACCCAGCGCAGCCTCCCTGATCACCACGCAGTGCCGGAACATCTGCTCCGCCTCCTCCAGTCGCCCCGCCGTTTGAGTGCAAACGCCAAGGTGGTGCAGCATATTGCCGACCTCGATGTCCTCTACACCCAGCGCAGCCTCCCGGATCGCCAGACAGCGCCTGGACAACTCCTCGGCCTCGTCCAGTTGCCCCGCCCTTTGAACGCAACGGCCGAGGTGGTGCAGTGTGTTATCGAGCTCCATGTCCTCTCGACCCAACGCAGCCTCCTTGACCACCAGGCAGCGCTTCAGCAGCACCTCGGCTTCGTCCAGTCGCCCCGTCCTTTGAACGAAAACATCAAGGTGGTGCAGTATGATCGCCAGACAGCGCCGGCACATCTCCTCCGCTTCGTCTAGCCGTCCCGCCGCCTCGTACAGCTCCAGCGCTATATATCGCAGATAAACTTCCTGCCGTATGCACAAGTTGAACAGAACGAGGATGGTCGACATGCGTTTATCACCATTGCATCCCTTGGAACAAACAACGGTAGAACTGTATTGCATGGGGACCAATAGGCGTCGGCAATCGATGCCACGTACTCTATCCCTGGCAGTGGCTGCTCGATGCCTCTGCCATCGTCATCACACATTTGATATGCGTTTAACGTGGCATATTTTAAACGGGCATTCCGTTGGGTGCCGGTAACCCCACACTCACAATAACTTAGTGTGGAACAATCGAACAGATGCAGTACTTTTCGGGCCCGAGGGTATACGCTCCCCGCTTCGTCCTTTTCGGGGTATACGTCCCACAGTAGAACACATGTCCGTCGTGTTGAACCATGTCACACATGTCGGAGAAATGCCTTTCCGGGCGACGGGAGAAGAGCCGACGCCCTACTGATGCAAGTTCTCCATGGATTGCCGAAACTGAATTCAATGGCTTCCCGTCGTCTTGATGAAGGAGACACATTCCACGCAGCACTCCTCCATACATCCTGCCTCGGATACTCTAGTAGGTTGGTACGCCGTTAGCCTAAGCTCAATACCCTGTGGGCATCCGGAGCCTTAAGCTTGTCTGTTCCTTCTGGATGTCCTTGCTGTTGAATGACTGAGGCAATGTACCAACCGAAGTTGAGCCCCGGCGCACACCTCTTCCCGCCGAAACAACCATTCAAATTTGAGGACGCGCCCATTGTCCACTAAACCGTTGTTTGGGCCTCCAGGAGGGCGATTGCATAGCATCCGCACGTATGTCGGCAAGCAGGGTGTCTTCACGGTTACATTTCCATCCAGGCGCTTGCCCGATGAATTTGGCCACTGTGGCCCCATTGGGTGCGTCGTCAAGTAAATACAGGAAAGTGCAGATTGCTGGCGACCAGAATCGATTGGACCTCAATAAACGCACTGCGCTCGTTTCGTTCGACTAGTTGCCACAAAGTAAAACGTCACACGTAAGACTAAGATCGGGTCTGCAGTTTTCTTTTTCATGCATGGCGGTGATGAAGTTTGTGACGATCAGCACACTGCGTACAGCACAAGCATGGCGGTCAGTTGGGTTGTTTTTCAATTGTCGGCGTGCGCGCGTTGCTGGTTGGTGATATCCCCGCTACTACTTGGGCCCAGCACAATACGTCGATGATGACACCAAACATCGCCATCACCTATCTCGACACGCCATACACGTTGGTTGCGTTGGTTGGCTTCTCAACTCTTCTGTGTGGTGTCTTATGTACTGTAGGTTTCTCCCCGAATAGCCATGACAAATCGATTCCCATTGTGGACGCAGCGCCGTTGCAGGCGGGGGGCTGCTGCTATCGGGAGTGAATCTGCCCTAGACCGCATGGCCACCATGATAATACCGACGATGATGGTGGCGACGATTGCAATGAATGATGACCACGACAACTTGGTTTGTGACCTCTTCATGTTTTTCACCCGATTATTGCCTGTTGCACGCAAATACATTGCTATTTCAAAAGCTTGTTGTAGGCTATGCTCTTGTCATAAGAGTTTCTCTCCTTCACATGTTTGTTCACGACCCATTGCATCGATTTGATATTGATTCTGTTCGCACATCAATGAAACGTTGCTAGCCTCACCGAATGACGAACTCTCACGAAATAGGCCACAATTCTGATATATTTATGTCACTTTCTTTCGTGATTCTTTGTTCTTTCTTGGCACCCAACTATTGTACATCAGGGTCGCGGGAATGACACGCTACATAATATCATCGCATGCTCCATTGCCATCAGAGACAACGTCACACGCACTCACCACCGTCGTTTCGGATCCTGCTACCTGCATTTTGCCTTGGTTCTCGGTCGTTGTTTTTCAAATGCGGTAGTGTTGCTGTTGGCCTTCTCAACGACCTTTCCACGCAGTATCATGAACAAAACAAATTCTAAGGAAATACATGACAATTCTAAGGAACTTTCAATTTCCATGATGTATCCCTGAAACCCATGGAAACCGTAGCGTAGATTGAGGCTCCACTTTAATACTCCATGGTATCGCATTCTACGACATTGACAAATGATGTAAACAATTAACAAATGTCCTTAGCTTGGAAGTTTCGTCTGTACAGCACCATTTTTTCTTCTGCATTTTCGCGTTTAGTTCCTAATCTTCTGGAACGCGGTGCTTGTCTCCGACATGGTTCACACGTTCACACATGATAGAGTCGGAGACGTTTTACCTTCGAGCTGGCTCATTTTCTATCGGTACGAACGCGTGACGTTTTCAAACGTCATGGACTACTGATCGACCAATTTCCGCCACATCCAATAGGTTGGGATCTCAGTAGTAGTAGTAGTGTAATGTACAGTGTAGGTAAAACGATCATGATCACAATGAGGGCAGTTCGTTTGTCAGCGATGAAGGACGAGGAGAGGGAACGGGAGGACAAGACATGCCAACACAACAATCGAGGAGGGAATCATGGCGTGGAAGAGAGCAAGAGCTTCGAACTATATGATCTTCCCCACAACAAACGACCCAGGGCTGGAGAAGAACTGCCGAAAAGTTGCTGTCAAAATGATGACAACATTGGAAGTGAAAGCAACGAGGATGTTGACGGTGAAAGCACTCCAAAAGCCACTCGAGTGCAAGGTAGCAGCCTTGGTAGACGCGTGCAGCTTGTTTCTACCGCTCCTGCTTCTGTCCTTGATCCGGAAAATTGCTTTGCCTCCCCCATGCCGCAACCTCTTGGGGTCCGTCTCAGAAAATGACAGTTAGAACTGTTGAATATTAAACACACACTTGGGACCGTAATGTGTTTTTCAAATTTATTGCCCAATGGTTTCCTCCCAACGAGCGGTCGTTTGAGTCGAACAGCAACCAGATAGAGCGGGCGTACGGGGCGGATCACCTCAAGTCTACGGTAGACTCTTTGTCATAAGGCGTTCAATTCCTCTAAGAGACCGATACGGTCTCTAGAGGTCCCACAGAACGGCACATTTTGAGCCGAACGCCCGAGACGCAAAAATTCCCCCCATCGGCCGTCCTGCACTACTCTAGAAGCCCTCCGCAAGTTGTAGCTTGATTGGTGCCTTGTGTATTGACGGTAGGCTGAGTCGGTGACGGGCACTCTCAACTACGAAACACGAGCATGCAGCAGTTGCTGCCGACACCAAATTCCGCCGATCCCGATCGATTGATGCCTAAAGGTTGCTTATCTCCCACCTTGCTCGCTTGGCAAATTAAGCAAAGTCGAAACTATCAACAAACGAACAAATTCATACCAATCCACGAGAAACAACAACGCTCCACCATGCGTAATGTCCAAGCGGTACCGAGGTAAATTGCCCTCAAATATGCCGCTGCCAACCAACTTCAAGTATCCTTGCTGGGTGGGATTTCAATTGCGTGCTACTTGAGCACGTCTTGGTGGGATGCTGTCTGGCACGTCTGTCTCGACTCGAATGGGGTCGACATGAGGTGGCCGACGGAGTCTATTCCGTTATGCAAAATGTGAACGACTCACTTCTGTACACAAAGAGGGAATATTTTGAGGAACGGAAACGGCCAGCGGAGAGAACAGCTAGATTCAGCTAGATTCGAACCACAATTACGTGGACTATGGTCTGGAGGGCTGCACTGAGAACCTTCCGGGGTTGATGTCGAGATACGAAGTGTCGAACATCGACACAAACACGGAACGCTCTATAAATTATATGATGGCATCGAAATGAATTCCTCAAAGAGACCGATACGGTCTCTAGAGATTTACTTCGAACGGCAACAAACAATGCGAGTGAATGAATGAATTATATAAATAATGGATGATGACTTTCAGTTCCGAAGGCCTGAAGTACGGCGCTTTTTTAAGCCGAACACCCGAGACGCGAAAATTCCCCCCATCGGCCGTCCTTGACTGCTCTAGAAGCCCTCCGCAAGTTTCAGCTTGATTCGTGCCTTATGCGTTGACTGTTGGCTGTGTCGGTGACGGGCACTCTCTACCACGAAACACGAACATGCAGTAGGTGCTGCCGACACCAAATTGCGCCGATCTCGGTCGATTTTTGCCTAAACGCTGCCTATTCTCCACCAAGTTGAAGCCCCGTCGAACCTACAGCTGGATTGACAAGTCCTTCGACGCTGGAATAATAGCTGTGTGCCTACCATTTTTGCCTGCCAAGGAGAGGCCCGGGCCACGCCGCTGCAACTTCCCGACGAGGAAGTAATACGTTCCCCGCAAAACGACGGTTTCAAATTATTTTACGCGCGCGAGCAATATGTTGCCGAACACATACATCACCAATCCATTGTTGTTAATCCTGATCTCGACACGCGTGTCCCGCGATAAACAATATTCGCCGCAATAGAAAGAAACATCAATTAATTGTTCTTGTACATACTATACGCGTACGCATCGAGGGACAGGAGCAGCGATATGTGCTGGCGTGCTTATGCATCTCTCTCCTTCCCGAAAATTCCTGCACTTTGGATACGTGCAAAGACATGGTACACAATCGATCAATGAGTCCAAGGCATGCTGGTTGTCCCAGCTTTTTATCCTGTTTGTAACCTCTTGTTCCACCCCATTGCGAAAGCGTAAGTATGTTCCGCCGCATTTTGCACGCACACCAACAACTTGCCAACTTGATGATTGATGACTCTCGCTTTTTTTTGCGCATCCATCCACGCATCTCCTCCAATCTCGACCAATTTGCGCGTGCGTAAGTTGCCTCCCTCCCCGCGATTACCTCGTCAACGACAGGGTCGCGGAAGCCGTTTCGCCGCAAAACCGCGGTTGTTTCAAAATGTTTTACGCGCGCGCAAAAATGTACATTTTTTAGTAAATAAACTAATAGTAGATTTCGCTCTCGTCGGAAAGACTCGTTTGCTCCGCGATAGACTATTCATTCACCGTGTAAGATAAAGTTACACCATTAGACTAGTCAGCACTGACTCGTCGAATGGTGGTGTAACTTTATCTTACACACCGCGTTTCGAGGGAAACTTATCTTGTTTTGTACGTACATCGCGTTTCGGGGAAAACATTTATTGTTGTTTATAATGATACGCGTGCGCAAAGAGGGATGGACGGAGCGATTTGTGCACGCGTGCTTGTGTATCTCCCTTCCCGAACAATCTTGCCTTCTACATACATGCGAAGACATGGAAAGCACGCGTTCCCTCATTCCAAGGCGTGCGGGTTGTCACTGCTATTGCTCTCCAATTTCGTAGCAACCCAATTCGCGTAGTTTCCCACGACAAGCACAGAAAAGCCTATCCTCACCTGTTCCCGCCACATCAGACTGACTGAGTGTTAGGCGTTGTCCATCTCAACTATCATTACCGCTGCTTTTTGCCCTGACCGTCGTCGTAAGTATGCAACAAGATTTGTCACACTACTTTTTTTTTTGTTCTGCTTCATCTCTTCACTGCTCTCTACATAGTCTACACCACCGTGAAATAAAAAAACGAAAAATCTCTTAGAGGACCAGCACGGTTGCCCAAGGCAAGCTGCGGTACCAATCTCTCACACTATTGGCAGTTTTGCCAAACCGCCCGTGGGGCGCCCATGGACCGCCCATGGACCGCTCATGGGTAACCTGTGTCGTTCGTACATGCAAGATTTGGTCAATTTTTTGTGCTTCGGCATTTCTTTCTCGCGCGGCAGTGAGTCTTTTCTCGTGCTTACTTCTCAAGGGCAT
The DNA here is from genome assembly GCA_902602495.3 of Ectocarpus sp. CCAP 1310/34. Lineage (NCBI taxonomy): Eukaryota > Phaeophyceae > Ectocarpales > Ectocarpaceae > Ectocarpus > Ectocarpus sp. CCAP 1310/34. The sequence goes on from CACKRE030001006.1 coordinate 27,746, forward strand.
GCACGAGGATCGTCGGCACATTGACGCTCATACGTGGAGCTCGTCAGGCCTCCGTGGGGCGTGCGGTTGACGGTCAAAATCGCAAAAACTGGCTCCACGCCACGGGGACGCGTTCCGCGCAGACATGATTTTCCCCCCTGGCAAGTTGTCGTCCGCTCGAGCTGGCTCCAAATGTAAATACGTGCCGGCTAGTGTTTTTGTCTGCCCATCAAAAATAACATGCAGTCAATATCGGGCAATGCGCCTGTGGTCTTGCGTCGCCCGCGGGACGCTTGACATTCACGCCCCGAAGGGAGACCTTGTACTATAGTATGTAGAACTTCGTCACCGGCATATCAACTCAGAAGTTAGGCACCGGCACATCAATCTAGAACTTATTGCCAGCACCAACCTACGTAGCACGGGACAGTGTGGGCTTGGGGTTGGGGGTTAGGATTAGCGACAGGGTTTTTGCCTTCATGATGCCCGTTCTAAAGCAGATAATCTATCGCTTAGGGTTACACTGGCTCCGGTTGAAGGATACTCACTGACGGTCCATGGGCCGCCCATGGGCTGTCAATGGGCTGCCCCCCCAAGCATTCCCCAGGGCACACCATGGGCACCACTGCGCCCATCGGAACGACGGGGTGGTATAGAAAAACTGAAAAAAAGTGTCAGAGACGATAAAAGTTTGACACTTTGATTGATTGCTCATATGGGCTTTCGAGAGTAGTCTAGTACCAGAGAGGAGCGAACCCCTTCGGTTGCTGAATGGGGCACGTTGAGAACTGCGTGTTGCAAAGTAGATTTTGGTTATTGAGTTCAGAGAGCACCAGGTAACGTGACTGTAGATTGGTATCACCGGACTCAGTTTTTACAGAAAAACGGCACACACACACGCGGCTCTGAAAGCAAATTACCCGCCCCCAAAAATGCGCCCGACAGCAACCTTTTCCATAAGATGTGGGCTTGCATAGGGTGGCGAGAAAGGCGACCTTCGCCGTAGCCCTTGGTGGAAGCACAGCGGGGAATTGTTTTGCACTACAGTAAAAATTCACCTTCAGGGACGAACCTTGGATAGAAGAACGGCTCCCGAAGACCCAGGAAGTTGGTGGTGTAGACTACTGCTGTAATTGTCAAAAGGGACGGAACAAAACCCCATACTTCGTAGAAGCCCCATGGCTTTGCACACACAGAGACTTAGAAGACTTGCCTGACAAAGTTGCTGTGCACCTGCGCCTCGTGACGACCAAACTCAAACCGCGATGATCGTGTTCTCCAGTCCACGGGAACTACAGCGTCCATTCGGGCGCTGCTCATCCGGCATTCATTCCCGAGAGTCGGTCAATCCAGAATGTTTCCAAACACAAGTTACAACGCAGAAGGGGGAGGAACGAGAAGGTGACAAAAAAAGAAATGGACTCGTTGTGTTGTATTTGGAAAAATAAAAAAAAAAAAAGTAAGCAGTTGTAGGTTCGGTGTGATGGGTGACAGGTCCGAAAAGAACGTCTCTTGGAACATGTTTCTTCACAGATTTACATAGATAGAGCTGGTGCACCGTCAGCAACAACAACAAAAAAGGCCGAATCGGAACATATTCGAGGACTCGGGTTGCGTGGTGCTGCGTTGTTGCCTGCGTAAACTCCGAAACTCTGTCCCGGTACATTCAAAATTTGCCCGTGCGTTTCAGCCGCCAACATCAACAATCAGCAATATGAGGTGCGCAAGGTCCGCGTCCTCTCTTACAAGTGCTGATACTCGTTGTAGTCAAGAGGTTCTGCCTCTCTCTGTCTGTCTGTCTGTCTGTCTGTCTGTCTATCTGTCTGTCTGTCTGTCTGTCTGTCTGTCTGTCTGTCTCTCTCTCTCTCTCTCTCACCCTCTCCCTCACCCTCTCCCTCCCTCTCTTTCTTGTTCTCTCCCTGCATCTTCGATGGGTTGACAAGTGATATCGACGCTGGCTCCATTTACGTTCACAAATATTGAAAAAAACGCAGGAACACAGAAGCTGCACGGAAACACCAGAAACAGAAATTGACGACTCTCGCAAAGGGCGGGGCTGCTCAAAGCATACAATTCACGCGTCTACCCCCACACGCCTCGTTTGAAGTCAAGATACAAGATACGACAAAATCTACAACCACTTTTACTTTGAAAATTCAAGACAAAAGGGCCAAAACGGCGGGCGCTCAAACAAAGCCAATGTTGCGAAGTATCTGGGTTTTGGAACTGATGCCCATTAGCGGACACCATATTCATTTCAGCGCGGGATGTGTTAGATATACTCGCAGCGGTATCTGGTCGTGAGGATCCCAGGGGATACGTGCTGGGAATTTCGTGTGTAGTAGGGTACCACCGGTGCAGTCACGGGGATCCTTTTGGCGTGGTTGGTGCGATGGAGCTTGCGTGCGTGCTGCGCACTTCTTCTTCCCTCTCTCTCTCCACCACCACCACCGTCTCTCTCCAATCAAGTTTCCTTCTCCCACTCTCTCTCCAACTCTCTCTCAACCTCTCTCTCTCGGTCTAACACGGCCGACTACCCAGTGCCCCAAGTAACGTCCAGAACGTGCGTGCTGCACCCCGCGTAGTTTACCTTTCACACTAGTGCGATATCACGATATCACGGTATCTGCGCGCGGGCGTAGCCTTCCGGGGGTTGTGCAGACACGCGTAATCGGTAGACTCCTACAACAACATACACCATGGAGGGCATCGACCTCTCCGCCCTTAGCGGGGAAGAGCTACAGCAAAAAGTGGAGGAGATCGTCCAGCAAAAAGTGCAAGCCGAACTCGAAGCCGACAGGATAAACGAGGGTGAAGTCACCTACGCCCCACCACCTGCCGGCAACCCGGTCCCACCTACCGGCAGCCAGCCATCACCCTCCAGCCAGGGTAAAACACCTTCCTTCAACGACCCCAGCAGCGTCGCACACATCGTGGCGCAAGCGGCCAAGGCGACAGCTGAGGCCATCGCTGAACAACAGGGCTTTGCCCGCTCAGGCACGTTACGTGTAAATCCAGGCTCAGAAATCGAACCTTGGCTTGGTAGTGTGAAGAAGGAGCAGGATCTGTACATTATGTTTGATATTTTTCGTGGTAAGATGATTTCATATTTTCAGGAGGAGGGTGTGCACGATGCGTTGGAACTGGAGGTTGAGGTCAAGGTCGGGAA
>CACKRE030001008.1:28734-48107 GCA_902602495.3 Ectocarpus sp. CCAP 1310/34
CTCTTCGGGCTCTTGTACACCTTTTTCTTGCTACGTGTGCGTGTTCTTTAGATCCTCAGATGGCTCCAGCACTTTCGTGACCACGGGCCGAGAGTCTTTGCTAGATTTTGGCATTTAGCAACTGGCATACGGTTTAATGTGAAGTCAACAACAACAACAACCATTGGGGGGTCTCGGTGTACTGAGACGGCATTTTGTTTGGACCTGCCAGTTGACATGGAAGGGGAACTTGGACTCTGCAGGAAAGAGGGAAGCGACTGGTGTCGTCCCCTCGTTATTGGCCAGAGAGTTTCCTTCCAGACTTCGTGGAAAATAATAATGAAATTGACACTTGGGCGGAAAAATACAAAGCCATGTGTTACGGTAGCCAGGCCCTTCCCCCGCCGGCGATCGCCGAAAACACCGATTTCTGAAAAATGCCACCGAAAAACAGCTGTAAAAAGTATCCCCGGAACAAAAAAAGTCCCCGACTCTGAAGGGGGCTCCGCCGGATCGAAAAAAGTGTCGCCGATTGTCGCCAAATAAATTCACGGTGCCCCCTGTACCTTCTTCGTAGCTATATACCAGCTGCACAGCTTCACATACGGCTGAACGGCGGTGCTATGTAGTCGCCTCTTTGCGAAATGAAAGCCTCCTCTAAAAGTAGTTGGGATAAAAGCAGTGAAAGCGAAGGAGATTCGGACAATGAGGTACAATTTGTCCGCCAAAAGACAAGTGCCGCGGCTGCCACCAGCGGCAGCGGTGGCAGCGGCAGCGGCAGCGGCAGCGCCGCGCCACCTGCTTCGGTTGCAAGAGCTTCGCCGCGTCTCTCTTCTGCTGGTTCTGCTTCTGCCAGCAGCAATGCCTCTGCACGACAAGGGAGAGTGTACAGCGACCGTGTTCGCGCTTCCTCACTGCTCATAAAAGTACAATAGATGCAAGGTCCAAAGTAGCTCAGTCGAGAAGGAGGAAGGGCCACGGAAAAAAAGGCGGTGGAGGCGACGGAAAAAAGCGATGAAGGCAGCGCTGAGACCTGTGATTTGTATATTTAGTGTTCATGTCTTTGTTGTGCCCGTGGTGGTATTTTTTGCCCCCATGTCGCGCGCCTTCATATCGTATTATTATATAAATATTCGATGTTGAGAGCAAGTTCGGAATATTGTACAGTGTCATGCTGTTTCTAGCAAAAAAGTAATAGATACTACTTCGTTCGCTATCGCCAGAGGTTGACCTCTGCGGCAGTCCAGCAGTCGACAGTCTCGACCCGCTCGTTTGTGTGTACTTCAGTGCACGTATGGGTCGCAAAAGCCGCTTCGTCGCTGAAGTTAAAAAGGCGAAAACAAGCAGCCGAAGATAATCGCCGAAAATGAAACAGGACTCAGCGACCCATGCTAATCGCCGAATGCCGAAAACAATGTTTTCCTCCATCAGTCGCCGGAAAAAAAAAGTAAATCGCCGAAAAAACAACGTCGCCGGCGGGTGAAAGGCCTAACGGTAGCGGAGTCTTCGATGGAGTTGTGTGTGGGGAACAGCTTCGCCAACGACGGGGGATAACGAACACGAAAATAAATGGTATGGGTTGGTCCCATGCCGTGGCAAAAAGCTTCATTTCATACCAAACAATAAATCGTCGACAGCTATTCCGCACGATATCACAAACGACCCAGCTATTTCGTTCACATGGCTCTGTCATAAAAAACGCCCCGTTCATAGCCCTTCATGTGACCTCCCTGAGATTTGTGCCGGCCGGCTCTGATGCCAAACCATTCTCCATGCGGCAAAAGGTGTTGATACGTTAATTTTGCAGGTTAGAACGAAACCAAAAATGTGGACGGATGGAGGCCGGATGCTGCACCATTCAAGCACAAAAATATCGACGGAACCACGGTTCAACTATTTGGCGTCTAATGTTTTGACCGAGCATAAAAGGAAAAGCCTTCGAGATAGCTCCGACTGCCACCGTCTTCGCTGTACAGCGACGTACACAGCACAACGTTGACAACTCATCATTTGTTTCTGTAACATCTTTGGGTAAGGGTTTTGTGTCGACAGACAGCAAAACGAAACTTTATGGACCACGTACCGAAACTGCTAACCTTAGGTTTCAAGGACTCCCAAAGCTTGGGGCAAATTGGAGTACCTTCGAAACTCACCACAGCGACTACCAGATTGACTCTGATAGCAAATCCAGCCTCCTTTCCGACCCGTACATCAAACGCAGAACATGCGTCTGCACAACTGCGGTCCGAAACATGCTGCTGCATGTGGTGCGCAGCCTTACAAAAAAAAATACACCAAACTTTGCACCAACATCAGGAACCTGCCCGGTATCCCGTATGTGATCAACCCACAAGCTCGGAAATGAGTGCGCAACTTTGCCGACTGTTCGCTACCCGAGAGTTAAACGCAGGGGGAAGGTTGAGAGTATTGCCCAACCGAAGGATGGTTTAAATAGTTGGGGTGCCTCGACGTGCTACCCCAACCCTGAAAGCTATGCTCGTATGCCAATGCCGACAGTTCAAGAAGTGAGGGCAAGTCGCGCATCAAAGCGAAGTCACGATAAATGAAGATGTACTCTTAAGGAACGGTCACAAGGCAAGGGGCCTCTCCCGTAACAGAGCAAAAGCGACCGGATGCCCGCACTCCACCGCCACAGCAGGCGTCTGAGCCACCGTCCCTGCCAGAGCACCCGGAACCTCCGCAGGACCCACAGCTCAAGGAGCAGCATACATCGCTCGCCTGGATGCCGACAATGCCGCCGTCGCACTCCGGAACTGTTCGGTTTGGATAATAAAGCCGTAAAATCACGTCGGAACAACTCAATGAGGGTGAGTGCAAGTGAGACAACCCCAACCAATTGTTATCCACATGACATTCTCCACCAGACGTCATTGATGGTCAATCGTGCATTAAGGAATTGGCGTCATAGCGGAAAAGTTATTTCAAAGTAAAATATGTGTTTACCTCTCAGACATGAAGGACGCGACAGTGCGAAACGTTTGAGCATATATAGCGGATGAGTCAACAAGTCTAAGTTTGTCGTGCATGCGAAATAGGCGCGACTGCTTTTCGTGAAACATGGAATATGAATCGATCTTTTTGGTCGGCAATGTAACGATGACCAGGATGTCAAAACAGCACGCGCAGTTTAAAGAGCCACGATATACCGTCGCGCGGAGAAGGGCGACTAACATGGTGTCACACGCTGGTATCTCAAACTGAGCACATGCTTATCTTGATGCAGGGACAACGGAATGCAGCTTACCTTCAACTGTAGGAGGCGGGGTAGGGGCCAGCGTAGGGGCCGCAGTGGGCGCCTGGCCTGTTTTACAAATGGCGCAGGCGTTGGTTCATAGGGTTGGTACGTGTTGCACGAAGACGTGCACTCCGTCGACGCACGAACCGAAATCAGGCACACTTTGCGTCTGTTTTCGATGGGGTCTGGAACTGAAATGCCATCAAATGCAGCTCGCAAGAGTCCATTAACGAAGCTTATCTTGAGCTTTATTATTATTATTAATTTCAGTTTCGCCTGATCGGCATCCCTCCCTCCTAATCATCGGACGTGGGCAGCGGAGGAAGTATATTGAAATATGACGCGATCGAGGGGGGTGAGTCGGAAAACAATTTTCACGATGGTTTTTCGATATTGTGAGTTTCACGTAAGTTCAAGAACTCACCCGTCATGCAGGGCGCTTCTCCCGTTACAGAACAGAAGCGACCGGAGGCCCTGACTCCACCACCACAGCAGGCGTCTGAGCCACCGTCTCTGCCAGAGCACCCGGAACCTCCGCAAGACCCGCAGCTCACAGAGCAGCATACATCGCTCGTTTGGATGCCGATGATTCCGCCGTCGCACATGGGAGCTGCTCGATTTGGATGACGTCGTTAACATCACAGCCGTGTCAATTCATATACAGGGATGAGGTCGAGTTCGCAAAACGACTTCGTCAATGGGTCAATCCAGCTTAACCTGAGATCTCGAGAGTCAAGGGTGAAGTTGTCTCAGTGAAACTCATGTTCGGCAACACCGTTAAGGTATTATTAGATTGGAAGCCATTCAGGCAAATGACTGCACGGTTACCCACGCGACCGCGCCAGACGCAGGCATTTGACGATCGGTCTTGTCTGTCCAACAGATAAAACACTGGAGGTTATTCCGGGCAGGCGCGCACATCGCTTGCTGTTGTGAAGACAGGGTTCTCAAATACAGCGTCCGTTAACCATTACCATGTATCTATGGAAAATGACTTGAACCACCAAGCCTGTTCGATTACAATGAGCAAAACCTATTGAACCATGTACGGTGCAATTATCCGGTTGCCAACATAATTAACATCTGACACATCTAACGATTTTGACCCACGGCTGCAATGACCACCGCTTACCTTCAATAGTAGGGGGCGGCGTAGGGGCCGGCGTAGGTTCCGGAGTAGGGGCCGGGCCTGTTTCACGAACGGTGGAAGGATAATAATTTCTTTATTCAGTGTTTCAAAAAAACGTTTCACGTGCCGAGTCGACGCGGACGAGGTGATGTGAGGCTTCCGATAGCGCTGCACTGTTGCCGATGAGGCCTACCACTCTTCGTTGTTTTATCACGTGCCCGATAAGAGGGAGGAATCGCAGTCTCGCAACCATGCATGGTTCAGAAAGGGTCACAAGAAGAAAAACCTCATGTGAGTTTGTCTCTTTCGGATTTCAAGTGTACTTCCATTAAGTCTATGGGCTCACCGGTAATGCAAGGCGCTTCTCCCGTCACAGAACAGAAGCGACCGGAGGCCCTGACTCCGCCACCACAGCAGGCGTCTGGGCCACCGTCCCTGCCAGAGCACCCCGAACCTCCGCAAGACCCGCAGCTTGCGGAGCAGCATACATCGCTCGTTTGGATGCCGATGATTCCGCCGTCGCACATGGGAGCTGCTCGATTTGGATGACGTCATTAAAATCACAGCCGTGTCAATTCCTTTAAAGAATGGGTTCAAGTTCGGAGAACGACAGACGTCACCAATAAGTCAATCCAACTCTACCTGGGATCTCGAGAGCCAAGAGTGAAATTGTTCTGTGAAGATCATTTTCGGCAACACCGTTGATGTATTCATAGACTAAATCCAGTCAAACAAATGACTTCACGGTTACACACGTGACCGCGCCAAACGCAGTCATTTCCCGATTGGTCTTCTCTGTCCTACAGATTAACACTGAAAAAGCTGTTGCGGGCGGGCGCGACACATCCATTGCTGTTGTGCAGACAGGGTTCTCAATGACAGCGTCCGTTAACCATTATCATGCATTTATGGAAAATGACCTGTACCACTAAGCCTTTCCTATTTCCATAACCAAAACCTTTAAAATCATGTACGGTACGAAATTCCAGTTGTCTACCAATCCCATATCGGACACATCCGAGGGTTGTGGCGCACGGCTGCAACCACCGCTTACCTTCAACAGTAGGAGGCGGCGTAGGGGCCGGCGTAGGTTCCGGAGTAGGGGCCGGGCCTGTTTCACGGATGGTGGAAGCACCCGTAAAAGCCAATGGCATTGTTGACACAGTGTTTCAAAAAACATGTTCAACGCGCTACGTCGACGCGGACGAGGTGATATGAGACTTCCGATGGCGCTGCCTGTTTCCGATGAGGTCCAACACTCTTTTGGAGTCATGTCCCCGATGAGAGGAAGGAATCGCAGTCTCGCGAACATGCATGGTTCACAAAGGGTCACAAGAAGAAAAACCTCATGTGGGTTTGTCACTCCTGGGGTTCAAGATTGCTTCCCTCGAGCCTATGGGCTCACCGGTAATGCAAGGCGCTTCTCCCGTTACAGCGCAGAGGCGACCCGAGGCCGTGACTCCACCACCACAGCAGGCGTCTGAGCCACCGTCCCTGCCAGAGCACCCGACACCTCCGCAAGAGCCGCAGCTTGCGGAGCAGCACACTTCCTTCGCTTGGATGCCAACGATTCCGCCGTCGCACATCGGAACTGTTCGATTTGGACAGACGTTATTTATATCATCCCCGTGTTGATTTCATTGAAGGGATGGGTTTAAGTTCGGAGAACGACAGACGTCATCAATAAGTCAATCCAACTCTACCTGGGACTTTGATAGACAAGGATAAAATTGTCTCTGTGAAGATCATTTTTGGCAACACCGTTGATGTATTGATAGATTGAAATCCAGTCAAACAAATGACTCCACGGTTACCCACGTGACCGCGCCAAACGCAGTCATTTCCCGATTGGTCTTCTCTGTCCTACAGATTTAACACTGAAAAAGCTGTTCAGGGCAGCCGTGCACATCGTTTGCTGTTGTGCAGACAGGGTTCTCAATGACAGCGTCCGTTAACCATTACCATGAATCTATGGAAAAATGACTTGTACCACTAAGCCTTTCCTATTTCCATAAGCAAAACCTTTTGAATCACGTACGGCACGAAATTCCAGTTGCCTACCTATCCCATACCGGACACATCCTACGGTTGCGGCGCACGACTGCAACCACCGCTTACCTTCAACAGTAGGAGGCGGCGTAGGGGCCGGCGTAGGTTCCGGAGTAGGGGCCGGGCCTGTTTCACGGATGGTGGAAGCACCCGTAAAAGCCAATGGCATTGTTGACACAGTGTTTCAAAAAACATGTTCAACGCGCTACGTCGACGCGGACGAGGTGATATGAGACTTCCGATGGCGCTGCCTGTTTCCGATGAGGTCCAACACTCTTTTGGAGTCATGTCCCCGATGAGAGGAAGGAATCGCAGTCTCGCGAACATGCATGGTTCACAAAGGGTCACAAGAAGAAAAACCTCACGTGGGTTTGTCACTCCTGGGGTTCAAGATTGCTTCCCTCGAGCCTATGGGCTCACCGGTAATGCAAGGCGCTTCTCCCGTTACAGCGCAGAGGCGACCCGAGGCCGTGACTCCACCACCACAGCAGGCGTCTGAGCCACCGTCCCTGCCAGAGCACCCGACACCTCCGCAAGAGCCGCAGCTTGCGGAGCAGCACACTTCCTTCGCTTGGATGCCAACGATTCCGCCGTCGCACATCGGAACTGTTCGATTTGGACAGACGTTATTTATATATATGATCCCCGTGTTGATTTCATTGAAGGGATGGGTTTAAGTTCGGAGAACGACAGACGTCATCAATACGTCAATCCAACTTTACCTGGGACTTTGATAGACAAGGATAAAATTGTCTCAGTGAAGCTTATTTTTGGCAACACCATTATTGATGTATTCATAGATTGTAAATCCAGTCAAACAATGACTCAACGGTTACCCACGTGACCGCGCCAAACGCAGTCATTTCCCGATTGGTCTTCTCTGTCCTACATATCAACATCGATCAGCTGTTCAGGGCAGCCGTGCACATCGTTTGCTGTTGTGCAGACAGGGATCTCAACGACAACGTCCGTTTGCCATCACCATGAATCTCGGGAAAAGCAACCTGTGCCACCAAGCCTTTCCGATTTCGATGAGCCAATACCACTACGTCATGTACGGGACGAACTTCTGGTTGCCAACATATCCCATATGGGAAACATCCTACATTTTTGACGCACGGCTGCGATGACCACCGCTCACCTTCACCAGCGGGAGGCGTCGAAGGAGCAGGCGTAGGTTCCAGAGTAGGGGCCGGGCCTGTTTCACGAATGGTGGAAGCACCCGTAGATACCAATCACATTGTTGACACAGAAAATGAAAAAAAAATTCAACGCGCTACGCGGACGCGGACAAGGTGATTAAGCCTTCTGACAGCGCTGCCTGTTTTCGGCAAGGTCTAACGCTTTTGTGTTGTCACTGCCAAACGCAGGCATTTGCCGATCGATCTTGTCTGTCGAAGATGTTCCGGGCAGGCGCGACACATCCCTTGCTGTTGTGAAGACAGGGTTCTCAAAGACAACGCCCGTCTACCGTTCCGATGTATCTATGGAGAAATGACCTGTACCACCAAAAAAAAAAAAAAAAAAAAAGCCTGTCCGATTTTGATAGACCAAGACTACATCATCATGTACGGTACGAAATTCCAGTTGCCTACCAATCCCATGTCGGGCGTCCTACGGTTTTGACGCACGGCTGCAATGACCACCGCTTACCTTCAACAGTAGGAGGCGGCGAAGGGGCAGGTGTAGGGGCCGGGCCTGTTTCACGGATGGTGGAAGCACGCGTAGATACCGTTGGATTTGTCGGCAAAGTGTTTCACAAAACATGTTCAACGCGCTACGTCGACGCGGACGAGGTGATGTGAGGCTTCTGATAGCCCTGCCTTTTCCTGATGGGGTCACGTGCCCGACGACACGGAAGAATCGCAGTCTCGCGAACATGCATGGTTCACAAAAGGTCACAAGAAGAAAAACCTCATGTGGGTTTATCACTCCTGGGGTTCAAGCTTGCTTCCCTCGAGCCTATGGGCTCACCGGTAATGCAAGGCGCTTCTCCCGTTACAGAACAGAGGCGACCCGAGGCCGTGACTCCACCACCACAGCAGGCGTCTGAGCCACCGTCCCTGCCAGAGCACCCGACACCTCCGCAAGAGCCGCAGCTTGCGGAGCAGCACACTTCCTTCGCTTGGATGCCAACGATTCCGCCGTCGCACATCGGAACTGTTTGGATTCGAAGTACGCGTCGTCCAAATCATTAAAGAAATAACTTGGGAGAGTTTAAAGAAAGGCAGACGTCATCCATGTAATTAGGGTGCAGTATTTTGTTTCAGCATGTTTTTTCGAGAGCCACGCCGTCTTTGAAAACAGATATTGCTGACCTGTATACACAGGATTCTTCCGTGAAGGCGTGACGTGTTTCACGCTGCAATGGAGGTTAAGAGAGCGTGTTATACGACCGCATGTTTTTGTTATTTTTATCACGATCAGGAAAAGTACGACGCATCACCTATTCCGTGCAATTTTGATCGGCCAGGTGCAAAAATGAGTCATGAACAGCGGACGCAGTCCACGGGATATCTCGGAAGAATTCTAAAGTATTTTGGCGCAAGGCTGAATATCGCCGCATACATTCGACCCTATGTGGCGGCGTAGGGGCTGGCGAAGGTTCCGGCGTAGGGTCCGGGGCTGTGTCACGATTGTTAATATCTCCCGTGAAATGTGTCATTGCGACGTGTTCCGAGAGAAAAAGATACACAAACCATGCGGACAAAAGAATTCAACTTGAGGCTTCCGATGGCGCTGCGTGTTTCCGATGGAGTCTCACAGAACCGTGTCGAAACGCGCCTGATGAACTTTTATAATCTTAGCTGCCCAACATGCATGATGGTAAGTTTTAATTATATCCTAAACTTAGGGTAATGTTTTGAGAGTACCGATATCCACACCTACCGACATTTTGTTTTGCGAGATTCCGACAGCATATAGAAAGGAAGGGCTACCGCTTCAATATAAAGACTCAAGACCTAGAGTTAGTCCAAGGAAGAGTTCGGCACTTTCTGTTACAAGTTGTGTCACTCTATCCACGAGATTACTGGTTTTGCGAGGCGCTACTCCCGGACATGTCTTAGGGTTAGGATTAGGGTTACACATCAGTTCAAAGCATCATGTTGCAAAGCAAGACAAGTCACACTGTTCTGGAATTCAGGTGCAAGTCCAAGCTGATGACGGGTGTATGTGTGTGACACGAAAAGTGGATTATACAGGCGTCGTTAAACGACAAAAAAACACGTCCGTCTGCGATACATGCGTTGTTGATGTTTATTCGAAACAGGCGGCAACGGAGAACCTAACATTCGGGTGTAGAGGCCGCTGTAGCATGGGCCGGCGTCGAGCCTGTTACGTGTTGAGCAAGTGTTCGCACAAACATTTTTCAGGTAATTCCAAATGTGAAATTGGACGTTTGACGATGTACATACGTTGAGAAGAAGACATTCCACTGAACTTGTTCATGGTGGGGGCCTGAAATTTGTCGATGAGCTCCTGAAAAATAATTCAGATAGTTAGGAGTCGCCTTCCCGGTCAGATCACACCACGTGTTGGATCCCTTCATATCAATACGTCAATAACAAGATTTTGAAAAATTTCCCTATAATATTAGTGCGGTTAGACGAGCGACCTAACCCCGGAGAAAGAAACAACTATTCAGTTTTCAAGAACGCTGTCGGAGAGTTAGGTTGTCCTTTCGTTTTCCCACACTATGCTGTGTCACGGGGGTGGGCAGGTAAGAAAAAGAAAGGTACATGTTGTCAGGAATGCGTATTTTTCAGAGGCAAACGAATGTAAGCTCACGCGAATGAACGATGGTACGGCAGTATTTAGGCAACACACGTCTTCGATACAGCGTATTCGGAGTACTATGGATATTATACTTTTTCGTATTGACAAACTTCAAACGCCGGTCGCACCTGCAGGACGATGCATATTCCTTGCATGTGCCGTGGTTTCAAGAAGCCGTGAATAAGGCAGAACATGTACAGGATACATGTGTCGGGTCTACGAACGATGCTATGTCCCAGACATTGAGATATGACGACAAGAGCCAAACATGAACCACACCTTCAGACGTAGGGGCCGGCGTGGCAGGGGCCGGCGTTGTAGAGGACGAGGCTGTTGCGTTGTGTTGTTTTAGAAGGAGCATGGCAAGAAAAGAGGACGTTAAGCTGGAAAAATTTCGTTGTTGCGGGTGGGAGTCCCACACTTGGTCAACGCGTCTGAAAGATTTTTCACAAGAATGGATTAACTTCGAACACACAAGGCCAAAAATCTCAAAATCTATCGCCAGTCTGGCCGACCCGTTGGTTTCAAGTGCTGGTATTTACCCCTTTTGCCTACAAATAAAATGAACCGTTCAAAATCCTGCACGGCCTCTCTTCCTCCGGTAAATCATTTCGCCCTCCTCGCTTCGAAATTGACTTGTAACGGTGAATTAACTTGTACCAGTTGCCTCACACTTTAATGGAAGGAGGCTCACGAGCACCAAGCAAACCGTTTCAGCACAGGCGCGCATTTGTTTTTGGGGTTAAGCCTTTGGATATCCATGCCATACGTGGTATCCATAACAGTTCGTCCACCTTTTATGTCGTCCCGTATTTGAGGCCATGCACGCGACCGCCTTTCCTCGATAGATGTTAAATGATGTCTTTTTCCGCTATACGCGAGTCGTTCTTTTTTTCGTTTTACTTTACACGACAATGCTAACAGCGGCGCGCCGATTGCAGGTGTTCCGTTCGCCCAGGTGAACGTACGTATCGAAAGTTGGACAAAAAATCAGAGATAGACAAAACTCACCATCGATCACACAAGGAGCTTCGCCGCACTCGATGCCAGCATCGAGGACGTTCGTTGTGCAACATGAAGCTGCCCCACCTGGTGCAGTCGAGCATCCTTCATCCCCGCACATACCGCAGGAAACCGGGCAGCTGATAGGGGGCAAAGAAAAAGGTCGTAATATCCACACAGGCGTCTCGGCCAAATTACAGATCTGTGTGTATGTGCGGTACCGTGGACAGGATTGTACATAACTGCATGTACGGTACTTGCGTGGACGGGGTTTGCGCAATGGAAGTAGACAGGGAAAGAAAGCAGTCCACCCAGCTGAGACCACACTAGTACGAGGAGTTGGCAAACTCAATCATCGCACGTGGGAGGATTTTGGTGTCCGTGAATTCGTGCCGATAGGACGGGCCAATCGTTCCATAGCGATATTTCTCTGGAGTCGTCCCATCCATGTGGATTCTGTTTTTTACACACCTACCTGCAGCCTGTTTCGTCAAAGAAAAAAACCTTTTGATACACCGAACCATTTGAAGCTTCACAACTACGACAAAAACAACCGTTGCCGTACCACACGTCCTTGTTCTGGATGCCGGAAATATCGCCAGTGCTGGTAGTGCACACCGAATCTGGTCGTAATAAAGCGCGCAAGTTAGCGGCCAAGCGTTGGTTAGTTTGCTCGCTGCAGGGCCGGGGGTCACTGGTGTATTGGTCGTGATTCGATGTTGGCGTTTCTTTCCATCTATTCTGAGACTTCGCCTTCAAGGCGTCTGCGCAAAACAAGAGACATGTTCAGCTGTAACTGTGCGGATCTATCTATGAAATTCTATTGCTCATACAGATGAAATACATAAGCGTTTGCCTGTGCAACCACCACGTTGCACATGTACATAATATGTAAGCAGCGTTAAATCATTTTCGAGCACGGTCAGGGGTTAGGACCTCTTTCGTGACGATGGTTCTCTTCTATCCCTTACGTTCTTGACCTCTCACAGGGGCGCAGTATAGTCGTGTGAACACATCGGGATTGAGCGCTGTACTCCTCGGGAATAAAGGCACGAAAACGGGGTGACACGTTGTCAGGGAGGGAAACCATTTGGCTCTATTGTGGGAGCACAAAGTTCAAGAAACGAAAAACAGGTAGACTCAAGTATGTCCGTGCCATTCGAAGTGATCGTTGGCCTCAGTCACGCTGCATGTCTGAACAAATATCTTCGATTAGCTTGACATGCCTACACAATTTGCCATTGATTTCTCGAAGCATAGGATTAATGTAGCGGGTTTTTCCCCCTCAAAATCGTTCATGAGATGGGGTGATGGTGAACATTTTTCGGTCCGGTATGGGTCTCCAGGGAATGATTCCATTTGATGGCAAATGTTTCGGCGGGCAGCCGCAACGAACGGTGCTGGCGTTGTTTCGCTGAACTGAACGTCAATTCCTGAGCACTTTGGGACACCCATGCGCTGAAGCACCGACTTTTATACCCTGGGCTAAGCAGCCCTGCCCAAAGTGACTTATTATGGTCTGCATACAGCTACAAATGACTAGCATGTTTTCCAAACGAATAGAATGGCCAGTGCGTCGAAGCAAGCGTCGGACAGTGTACTAACGAATGATCGGGTCCGGCGCAAAATTCGAGCGAGCTTCCTTGCTGAAGTATTCCTTTCAAGACCATCTAAAACCCACCAAGGTGAGCCGTTGGACAATGGCTTTCGTTATCTTTTTTTACCAATGACGTGTTACCCAACAGTTTTTCAAGCGTGCTTTGCCCCGTCTTCTTACCGTCGGTCTGGAGGCTGCGCCGATTGATGTTATCCGTTTCAGAGAGGTTTGCCTGTCGAAGAAAACGGTCGAACAAGACAATATTAATGTAAATTTGAGTCGAAGTATCCTATTTTTTTCGATTCGTCTCAACATCAAGTGGAACCACATGAGAGGAGTGAAAATTCCATCAACACCAAAGATTACGATTCACATTTGTGTTTCGCGGTGACAACGTGGTTCTGGGACAAAATAGAGTCGCAAGCCATCGCGTTGTTAGATCTTAATGTGGCGCAGACATGGAAAAAGGTGATTTTACTTGACACCTTAGCGATATGAGCCAGATGATGACCCCGAGTTGTACACAGAAGCCTCTTCGCTTCACAGGAAAAACAAACAAGTAAACATGACCCGCGGCACGTTGACGCCATAGATGCATAACCGATTGAGATTTTCCGACGTTTCCATAATTTAGAAGCACCTGGGTCCACAAA
Source organism: Ectocarpus sp. CCAP 1310/34 (assembly GCA_902602495.3). NCBI lineage: Eukaryota > Phaeophyceae > Ectocarpales > Ectocarpaceae > Ectocarpus > Ectocarpus sp. CCAP 1310/34. The sequence goes on from CACKRE030001008.1 coordinate 42,177, forward strand.
ACAGCAAGGGGGGATTGAAAAATACGATAGCACAAAGATACAGTCAAAACAACATATTCGCCTGATTGAGAGCGAAGTATCTGATTGAGAGCGAGAGCCAAAAAAAATGAAATTTCGGGTCCAGACGCCTCTTGCCATTTCTTGGCAAGTAGGGGACGGGCTATTCCAAGAAGGGGTGCAAATTGAAGGTCTCATCAGCAGCTTCGCGAGCATATGCGTGTCATCGTCATCGGATGCTGCAGCGAGGAGCTAGACAAGTTGCTAGATTTGCCCAGATTGGCTATTTCTGCTCAAACTGTTTCAGGGCGGTATCGCGTCGGGCGGTGGGCTCTGCTGTAGCTTCTGCTCCCCGCTGTAGCTCCACAACGAGAGACTCCCACAGGATGACAAGGGTAGCGGCTTGAAGCTACGGGCTAGCCCTTCAATTCAAGCTACACAGCAAGCTCCACCTCTCAGTGGTAGTCCGGCTACAGCGTATCGCGCAATCTCGCTCTCAATCAGATGCTACGCTCTCAATCAGGCGAATATGTTGTTTCAAACACAGCCCACATGAGGTTATATCTGGGTGCCTGAATTGTACTGTGTTCAGGTGTTTTGTATCATAGCTTCATCCGGCGTGGCCTCGGCTTTCCCGTAATGAAAGGGCGGAGAGGGAATTAACTGTTGACCACAACGCAATACAGAGCCCCAATTAAGCGACGCCAAGTGTCATAACGAAATATGGTCGCTATGCAGGGCACGTTACTAAAACGGTTAAGCGACCATTGGTCGCTAAACCGGGACCCTCAACGGCATCGAGCGGTCGCTAAAACGGCATATAGGGCCCTTTCGTGGGACTACAAAGGCCTCGTAGCGCAATATTCTTGATCGGGTAATGTAGACTGTGCTCCGTATTGCACAAGTGACATAAAGGTAAAGGGAAAAAGCACCATAAGGTGGTCAACCTGGGAGTAGTTCCTTCACGGTTTTCATGCGAGTGAACCAGCATGCTCGTTAACGCTACGAGGTTCGTAGGAAATGTCGCAACAACAAGTGTACAGAGGGTGCCCTTTGTCATTTATGTTCTCGCATGCAGAATAATCTGTCCCAAAATGAGGAAAGATCAAAACATAAACACACACGAGTCACACCGGTCGCCCCGGTGGTCTAGTGGTTAGTTTCGCAGCCTGGTAAGGGCCAGGTGATGGGCAGAGTCCCGACAACGTAAGTATTTCCTCGCGAATTGAAATCCTGGTCTCCGTTGAGAGCGACGCGCTTCGGCTTGTTGTTAGTAAACTTGATCGACTTCACAAGTCGCGACGGAACGGATTGCTGTACCCTTCTCGCGATAAAAATATCTCAGGCAGGAACGGCAGTCGTGGTCCAACCCCCCCCTCCGATGTGACCCCGGTTGGGTCGTCCAGTTCGTAGAAGTGCAGCTTAGGGGCCAGTGCGGCAGACGACAGAGTCCAATTATGGGAGAAAAAAAAACTAATTGACGTTCGATCTGCAAATTTCAAAAAAAGAAGGCGGAAGAGGGGGAAACGTTACGGCACATCCCAAAATAAAAAAACGAAAAATACCCCTGGATGGCACGGAGAGAGTTCGTGAACGCGTGAATGGCAAAGACCCTCCCGCTTCTAGGGACTTCATTATGCTCCTGGTACGTGTTACCGATCATGTTCTACTTAACATGTCTCTGATGTGCATCTGTCGCGCTGGTTTCGTTGAGTGTGCTTCGATGCACAGCAACTTTGGCTTGCCAAGATGGTACCCTACCTCGCTTCGTCAACAACGCCTCACACTCTTGAAGCGATCCAAATTCCGATAACTCCGAGTAGGTCGGCGGCGCCATCACTTCTCCGCCACCCGCACCCCCAACTTTTCCAGCCTCATTTACCTCTACTTTACCTTTTCGTCAAATGGATTCTGAACGGGCGAGAAAGCCTGCACGTTCTCAGATGCACACTCGTGGCAGGTGCGGTACATCTCGATGCCATCGAGAACCTCCACCTCCCTACACATCATACACATCGGTCGCCTCGGTGGTCTAGTGGGTAGCCTTGCAGCCTGCTAAGGACCAGGTCATGGTGTCGAGTCCCGGCAGAGAGAGTTTTTTTCTCACTAAATAAATCCTGGTCTAATAGAGCGACGCGCTGCAAAGCTCGTTAGTTAGTACACCATAATCGAATTCGTATGTCGTGAGGAAAGGGATTGCTGTACCCTTCTCGCGATGAAAATACCTCAGGCATGAACCGCAGGAGGGGGTCCAACCCCTCCCTCCTTTGTGAACCCGGCGGGGTCGTCTAGCTAGTAGGAGTGGAGGATAGGGGCCAGAGGGGCAGACGGCAGAGTCCAATGANTAGAGCGACGCGCTGCAAAGCTCGTTAGTTAGTACACCATAATCGAATTCGTATGTCGTGAGGAAAGGGATTGCTGTACCCTTCTCGCGATGAAAATACCTCAGGCATGAACCGCAGGAGGGGGTCCAACCCCTCCCTCCTTTGTGAACCCGGCGGGGTCGTCTAGCTAGTAGGAGTGGAGGATAGGGGCCAGAGGGGCAGACGGCAGAGTCCAATGATGGAGGAATAAACAACCAAAAACCAACAACATCACGTAAAGCGTGCACGGAAGCCACCGTGGCAAGCATGCTCCATGGGTGCCCGCAGTTCCACATCCGGCTGTTTGCGCGTCTCTCGTTCGGCGCAGGGCATGTTGCGTTTGTGTACGTTTCCCGCGGTCGTGTTTTTGTGTGTGGAGGAACGCGGGGTCTGCGCAAAATTTGAGCCGATGGTCGCTATTGCCCGCTGAAAAAAAAAGCCTGGTAAGTCGCTACTGAGGGTTCGACCGGTTGGCGACCATGTGGTCACTAAACCGGGGTGCAACGGTGTCACAAGAATTTGGGGTAGCTAGACAGGGCATGTCGCTAAACAGGGATCGCTTAACCGGGGCCAAAAAACATAAGAGAGATTCACGCCGCGAAAAGAATCAAAAATCGGAAGTGCTCGATGCACGATACCTCGTTGCGAACGTTCAAGCCCCTGAACGCCGAGCCGGCAGAGGCCGGGGTTCCGCTGAGTGCAAGTAGCACGATAGGAAGGATAGGCACGACGCCCATCGCTTTTGCAGTCATAATCTTCATCTTTGAAATCCTCCTGCGTTAAAGAAGGGGCAATTAACGTTCGAGAACGCAACAATGTGCGGGTTACGAGAGGGATTATTGCTTATTTTGATATGTAGCTAGGCAACCGATTGTTCAGACCGTTAACAGTTTCCGTTTTGCATATTGTGAACATCGCGTAGGACGGTGTTTTCAACGAAGCTGGAGGCTACCCCGAACGGATGTCCGCAACAGTGTTTCCGCCGCACTGTACTTGGGGTCGATGCATCCAGCGAGGTGGCAACTTTGAGTCGAGCGGGTCCGCCAGCAAACCAAACTGGACGTCTTTTTGATTTTATCTTCATGCACCCAAATAACATTAACTAACTAACAAGAGTAGATCGTCCGCCACTTGTAACAAGCGTTCGCCGAAACTTTTGATCGGGCTTCTGTGGCCGACGGAATGCCTAACCGAATGGTGCAGGGTAAAACTCTACGAAACAACTTTTGCCAAAGCAGGAAATGTGGCGCTGGCTTCTTCGGGAATGGTCGGGAGAGAGGCACGATATAAAAATAGGGGCGTCATTAGCAGCATTTTCCAAAGTGTGTTTTTTGGCGAGTTAGCCGAAACTTTTGGTCGGGGTATGAGTTTGAGCAAGAAATGTGGGCACACTGTTGAAATAACGTCCTTGACCAAAAACAACTGTACAAATTTCCGGCGGTTGTGCGCGCAAAATTAACTGTATCAGAATCACGGGGAAGGAAAATGTCGGTACAGCCTAATCCTTGTTGTGGATGCTCTGTTATCTGGAGTGGAAATTAAGTGGATATTCAGAAAGTTTAAGCACACAAGAAATAGACGCGCTCTTTCGAGCCCAAAATTGTTTCTTTAAGTTGAGATTGAGAACTAGCACCCCATCGCTTTGGCGTTCCAGAGGAGACTGCGGACCGTTCGAAACAGTCGTGACTGTCGTGGCAGAAATCGGGACGATGAGCATCCACGTGCACACGTTTATTCGTCAGAGCGGGCGTTTTTCAACTCTATTTCATCAACAGCATCAAGCGTGTCGCATTGCTTATTATCTCGCCGTATGCTCATATCCCATCAGGACCCATTCCGAGCTGTGTGGTAAACGACTTGGGACGGTTCCGTTTTCGTAAACACCCTTCAACAATTGCACTTGTTCCGCTGCACAAATCACCAGTTGCTCGAATTTGGCTCGTTCGAGATTTGCAATGGACGCTCGGGGTGTGGCATGACGTGGACGGTTTCTCAAGTTAAGTTTTTCATCCCCATGAACCTACGGCGGTTGGTTGGGCCATGCTATCAAGAGTGAAACGCAAAGAATTCTTTGAACAGCTGTTGGCGGAATTGGTGTTTTTTAGTAATTTGTTTTGGGGCACAACGTCCATGGCGCCACGAATTGCTTGGGCGCCAATGAAAAACGACACTGGGTATTGTGTTCAGGGCAAACCGAGTCTACCAAAGATTTCTTGGTTCGCGCTCGATGCAGTAGGTGGGACTAGCAAAAAACTGAGTAGTCAGCGGGGTGGTGACGCGGCCAGGCAGGTATTTGACAGCCAGAACGCCGCCGACCGACTAGCTAGAGTGAGAGTTTGGCGCTAAGACTGAAGGCCCCATCTCAATTTTCAAGTTTGACCTACGGTGAGTCTTTGTGAGCATTGATAGGGCTTGAGGAACCTCATCCCACGGATTCGCGTAATAAGGGAACCGGCGTTGCCGCCACCACAGCGGTGCAGGGCAAACGTCGCCGACTTGCGATGTCGTGGGCGTTCGGGGCTGGGGTTCAAAACATTACATACAGCTGCTTGGGGTTACGACCGACTTGATATTGTGGGCGCTTGGAGCTACGGCAGTAAATACCTTATCCCCGATTTGTGGGTCTTCATTAAGATCTTCATGTAGAAACGCGAGACCAGAGCTGGTAATTGCCAAAAGAACCGAAACACTCCACTCACCGGCTGAGGAATGGATAGCTGCGGAATACAAATGTGAGCGGGGTGCGGCTCGGAAGGCACCAGTGGTCGGAAATAACGGAGTGCACGGCGAGGGTGGTGAAAATCGGCGGACCTCGAGCGCTGTTGGTCGCGGCGTCATTGGGTTCTTTTCACCTGGCAGCGCCGTTATGACTAAGATCCAACAAGGAACGGTGAGTGCGGACACCGATCTTGAGTCACTTTCCGTACCCCCGGCAGGACAGCAGACTAACTGTATGAACTACTGTACGCGGCAGAGGACAACAGTGCTGGATAGTGCTGCTCAGGAAGAACTTGAAAGCTGATACTCAAGTACAGCAGTACTGTAGTTTTTCTTTGGTACCGTAGTATACTTCTTCCTCTCCCTTCACTTATAGCCCTGACGGAGATAAGCGTATGTTCTGTTTTTCTAGCGCGAAGGCTATGTGCGTGCGTGATGCACAAGTTTGCGGAGGCACGACCAGACGAGAAAATTTGCGAACATCTCACTACTTCTTATCGATGGTCTGCAGGTGCTGACATTCGGGATTTTGGTGAGGCTGGCAAGACATTCCGATCCTGGGAAACTAATATGTTTCTGGAAAAACCCGAAAAAACAGGGCCCAAGATCTCAGATACCCCGAAATCGCCTTGCCCACTGCGTGCAGTTCAGTCTTTGGGCACGCATACGGTGCCTTCTTCCCCTCGCTCCTCGACAAGCTTTTGCTTAGACATGGGTTGTAGTGAAGGGGGGGGTCTTTCTGGCGAGCAGGGCTAGACTCACCCTCAAGGGATGACCGAAACCTTCTTGCTGCTGCGCATATCCGCCGCGAGGCATGCGCGTGGTGGTGTAGTTGGGTCGGCACTGATGGGGT